>JAOSYY010000016.1:508497-518540 GCA_025727935.1 Hebomoia glaucippe
ATCAAACAAAATTAATTGGAATTGAAAATATGATTTTTTTTATTATGCGATAGGAAGGCAAACGAGCATACAGTTCAATTATATTAAGCGATTTCTGTCGCCCATGGACACCTCCAAGAACAGTAGATCTAAAAGACGCGTTGCCAACCTTAAGGCCTTATTTTATTTTTTTATTTCGAGTTCGGAAATTCATAGACTGAAATCAAAACGCGCATTTAATACTCAAAATGCCTGTGTTTTTGACACTCATCCGGCCACAGGAAGCCTGTACCCGAGGCAGAACACAAATTACATATTTTTAAATGCAACTGCTTTTCGACCGGGACTCGAACCCGGTGCTCTGGCGTCGCGGTTGCTTTACCCAACCGCTAAGCTACAGAGCCCTGGTGTATCATACTGTATACAGTATTTAAATAGATATATTTTTACTATAAAATATCCTTTCGTTGAATTAGAAAGATTATTGAAGTTATTATAATTTGGTGTTCACGGGTAAACTGATATTTTAGTATTTATACTAGAAGATAGATAAAATTGAAAATAGAGAACCACACATCAACGATACATTATTATTATAAATTTTATTACTATTGTAATGAAGTCTAACGGATACCGAATGTAATATTCGAAATTTAAAACCGCAAGTTGCGCACGCGCCGCAAATGACTCACACAGAATAGGGTCAATATTATAGCTGTGTCATATAAATACAGGTTATACAAAACTGAATAGATATTATGGAGAATTTTTTTAACCATATGTTTTGGTAAAACCAGCTTACTTTTTCTTGTATTTGTAATAATTGCGTCAGATGAAAAAACTATTCAAGCAAAATTATAACAAGTTGTTGTAGATGCTATTATTTTAAATATTTAAGATTTGGAACCTTTGAAGTTAAAGTTGCGCACGCGCAGTTAACATGAGTCAGAGACGCAATAGGGTCAACTCGACTCCATCGCAGTGTACAATATAACCATAGTTCATAACCGCTTACCGAGTTTCGATTGGGGCTTTATAGCTGAGACAAACAATCTTGATACATTTAGTAGCTGTACGCTAATAATAATAATAAATAAATAATTATTTTTCTCTTATAATATTTCATAAATGCGTAATGAAAATTTTTAGTGTAAATAAATCAGATTAAAACAAATATCTAGCTTAAAAAGATAAGAATTGCAGTTCTAGGTTTCTTGTAAAATTATTCAATTAAACTATTTTCATACACTTATACCACGATGATAACATAATACAAATAATTCGTATTCCAGAAATGTCTTACGATATTTTATATTGTCTGTAAGTAAATTAATGTAATGATTTGAATTATAATATTATTACTGTGACATTGTTCGCCTGATATAGCTTGTGGAGAAGACGGTCGTTAAGTTTAGTTTACTGAACCTATTCTTAAATAATGGCTACACATCGGTTATTGTGACATTAGCAAATAGAAAAAAAAGATATTTTTTTGCGTATATATTCTAAGATAATGTTTAATTTTCATTATTAAGAAAAAATCGTCTTTTATTCGATTGTTATAACATAATGTCAGGAATATAATTTTTAAAAACGTCTATTAAAGACAAGATACTTAATTAATTTTTTTTAATAAATATTATTTAAACATTTATTATAAGGGCATATTCATGTGCAATTCTTATGATTTTGTTGTAAATATTAAAATGAGTAAATCGCTGTATTCGTGCGCCTACGAAGTTACGGAGGTATCGAGACACGAATACATTATTTTATTTTAAGTAGGCGAATACTCCATAGATATGATGCCGACGACAAATTGTTATTGCGAATTAATCGGTACCATCTACCGATAGAAACGACAGGATCGATATTTAAATACGATTTGTGTACGCAGTTTTAGATAAACTATTTAGTGTTGCAAGGTTACTGAATTATCTGCCAGAGTTCGGGGAAAATTTTCTTCGTCGTCATCGCTCAATCTTCATGTATATTTAAATCTAATTATATTATAAATAGTCGTAAGTAAAGGTGTTCCTTATTTGAATTATTTTATTAGTTCTTCGACATTAAAAACGTGTCTTTCATTCGTCGTTATTACTAATCAAAATAAATTAGCATTTCATTACCAGTTAATTTTTCCGTGTACACAATTTTTCTAAGAAACCTATGATGAGCGTACGTCAGTTGTCACCAAAAATGGCGTCGAAAGACACCGAACTTCAACGATTATAGCCGAAGATAACAAACATGGCCGCACGCATTCCGATTGCATCTAATAACCTCAAAATCGAATGCAAAATGGTGTATTGAAATGACGCCGATTCATTTAGCATTCCGACATGCCATAACAGCGTACGCATTTTCATTTGGGGCCATTGTCTTGGCAGATATTAGTATTGATTTCAATAAATAAATTAATCGTATGCCATCGCAAATAGCATCGGTTTGGCACGCGCCGTGAAACGAATGATGAATCGATTGTACAAATGGTCAGTTTGATTATTGCAGATTTTTTTAGGGTTCCGGAATAAAGACTTTAAAAATCTTTACTAGTATATACATATTTTCTTTTTTTACTAATATTATAAGTGAAAATATTAGCATTTGGATGTTTGTCCCAGAATCATGCAAAAACTAATAAAATTCTTTCATATCAGTTATAAGAAAAGGATACCATGAAATATTAAAAACTTTAAAACGTATCAATGCTCTAAGAACCTACAAGTACTCTAGGATGAATTGATCATAGACAAACGGAAGCTTCAAATCCAATGATCTTTACATTCTGTCAAAGTCGAAAAACTTTTTTGAAATAGCTACAGAACCTCCTTCGCCCTTAACAAACCATAAATATATATTTTTTTTCTTGACTCATGCCTTGAATACGTGCACCAGTGCATTAATTTAAGTTTTTATTGTAAACAAACTATTTCACTTAGTAGTCACATCGCAAATAATTGGAATGTAGGTGTAAACGTCAAACCTACTGCCTTCGACAATATGCAAGTGCTACGATTGCAAATTACTTGTTAAACGTATTAATGCCTGACATTGTAAGCATTTTATGTCTTTATTTCTTTACATAGTATTTTTTTATATTTGAATGAGTCAACGGTATCCGCGCTATTTCTATGTACAATTGTTTAAAAATATTTCTAAGGATTTATTTAGTGTATCAGAAATTTGAAACTATTTATTACTCGTCAATCGGCGTCAATAGACTTCACATTCGATTATTTATCGTAGAATTGAACTCAAGCTAAATTACAAAAAAAAATGAGATTTTGTTAAAGATATAATAATCAAACTTAATATATAGAGAAAGCTTTTCAATTTAAAATTCGAGCTTTTTCAGTAACTTTCATTAAAATCTGTTTTGTTAGTGAGTGATGGGAAAATAACAGTTTAACTGATTATGTTTGTAAAGTATAATCGTAAATGTTGCCTTTTCTTAATTTTTCAGTTACTCTAATGAGACAAATAGGTTTTCAGAGTACTATGAGGGAGTGCCCACTAAAACCTCCCCGGCTTTCCGAAATTTCCACCGTCCGCATGGACACCGGTTCTTAGTAATATAGCCTGTTAATACTGCCTATTACTACAATATCGTACATAAAATAAATACATAGATAATAGTAGTCAAAATCATTAAATACAAACTAAATTTGGAGTCAAATAATGCTTGAATATTAATGGACGTATAGCATGAGTAATTCTGAATAGTATTATGTCTTGTTATGATTGTGTTCTAGTAATTTACGTATAGCAAAGGCTTTGAATGACTCAGTCAGTAGAGCCTTAGCCTGTATAAAGTAGATTCCAAATTGAAATACCTGGCATACAAAACGTTTTGTTTTTTTTATGCGATAGAAAGTCAAACGAGCATACAGTTCAGTTATATTAAGCGATTTCTGTCGCCCATGAACTTCTCCAAGGTGAATAGATCTAGAAGACGCGTTGCCAACCTTAAAGCCTTATTTTGTTTTTATTTCGAGTATTCGGAAATTCATAGACTGAAATCGAAACTCGCGTAGCACTTCACAAACTTTCCATCTATGAATGCTGGTACGTTTGAAACTCGTCCAGCCACAGGCAGTCTGTACCCGAGGCAGAACACAAATTACATATTTTTAAATGCAACTGCGTTCCGACTGGGACTCGAACCCGGTGCTCTGACGTCGCGGTTGCTTTACCCAACCACTAGGCTACAGAGTCCTCGAAACACGTAAATCGTGACAGTTTATTCGGAACTTCTATTTTCGTTTAACCCATAGACCATCTAAATATTTATTTCATTATTTAATTTTTAAACAAATGACCAGTTTTCAAAATGTGTAAACATAATTTCTTTACGTAAATTGAAAGACTGAAATTTAAAGATAAACTGTTTTTAAAGTACGCCGATGATAACTTAAGCACCCTGTTATTTTTAGTTACTTTATCTTTTAAATTCTATATCTTATTAACCAGACATATAAACTTGCTTTAAATTCATTAAAATTACATGTTTTATAAAAATAACTTGAGCTGAAGGGTTGCAAAATTGATTCTTACCGTCTCTAACACATTTTAATTATAATGTCTATCGTACGCCATTTCTGATCTTCAAACGGTTGGGAAAATATAAAAATTCCAATCAGGATTAATTAACTACCGGTCATAGATGAAATTTTAACTATAGTAAAACGTGTTCCAATTTTAACTTACAAATGCTGTAAGAAATTATCAAGTCAATCTTATGTTACGTACATTGAGTTATATATTACTTTAATATACACATCGTTTGCTTTTTGTGATGAACATATTAATGTAGTAACTGCCATTCTGATTTGGCATTTCAAAGTTTACATTTTAATTAAACTTATATGTATTCAAAACGCTTTAGTTATAGCTAACTGTGCTGTGTTACGTCTTACAAAGTTATGTTTTTCACTACCAGATTAAACGTGAAAAATAGCATACAAACAAATATCAAACCCCATTCCTTGAGATATTTCAATAAATTCTTAATCTCAGTAGTTGGAGTGCTTGTCCATAGTTGTCGAAAAGATAATGCCATCCAGAGACATGCTCTATTAAGAATATATTCGCTTTTTACATAGAACAATAAGTAACGTCGAATATCATTTCTTTCCATCTATTTTCCTCATCGTAATATCGCAGTCTAGATTCAGATCAGAGATCGTCTGCTTGCGCACGAGGGCTCGCAATTAAATATTAATAGTTTACATTATATCAGACTTACTACCTAGCACGTCTACGTGATTCAAATGACTAATTTCTGATTCACGGTCGCAGTGCTGTCTGTGGTTTTATCAACATTATGCTTTCCGTAATATACTTCCTCTGTTTCCTGTCGGTTTAAATATTATATGATTCAGTTATTAAAACTTGTAATATTATGTGTTATGTGGTTTTCATTACGTTGAACGAATACAGTACTAAGTTCTTACAGGATACGTACGTAAAACTGTCACAAGTGTATTTTGTGTATGACTATAAAATGACATAAATTCAATTAGCTATTATTGGAATCATAATAGTTTTTTAGACTCATTTGTACGTTTTTTAAGGTTTTCAAACAATTCTTATCTCCTGACACGATTGTTGTATTACTTCCGAGATTTATTATTATATTGTCCGCTATAGGTAATAAGACGTCAAACAGTCTATATTTTAGTAGGAATTAGGTTAAACGGATTTCCCAGATTTCAGTTAATGATATCCTAGTTCCAAATTTCAGCATATTTAAGGTATCTATTATAAGACAAAGTTAAGTTTTCATTTCTTAAGTTACACGTTAAGTAGCAGGGCTGTCTGAAATGAAAATTCGTTCAGGCAACATTAATTACTCAGTAAAACAGCACGATCGCTTTGAAGCATGGAATATCACGAAGCTTAAGGCTGTCCATTCTTAATCTTGGAATATTAAGTCCATATTTAAGCGGCGACAGGTGAACTGACAATTGCAGTGCAGACTGGACACCGCCTCTTGGTGCCTTTGAGTTCGCCGGCAGCCGCGGACCAATAGCGTCCAGCCGCGTCGACCAATGGCCGCCGCGCGCAGGCGCATCGATTACACCGTTTATCTGTATTGATACGCGCTGAAGTATTATGTATTCGAATTTTGAATTAATTTTGCGATCATCCACTGTACTTTTCAAAATGAACGGCTATTTTATAACTAGGTGATGCCACCGACTTTAAACATTAAGTTTTTGCATATTAAAGTTTTCTTGGAATATACAAATTTCTGCCAAGTCTTTCTTGATATAACATGATAGACAACAATTTTAAAATTTATATTTAGTTTTGATATTACAATTAGGTATAAATATTACGTTCTTCTCGTGGAAACTGCCAAAATAACACAAAAAAAATCGCTTTTTATTATTTTTGATTAAATTATTATATTTAGTCTGCATAATTCATTCTTATTCTCGTCAATCACATTTGAAAATACCTATTTACACAGTATTCTCTGTGGCTCACTCTGTACTGCGAAATTTATTAGATATTTAATTCCTATAGATAATATATCGATCTAATATGAAAGTAAAATGTAATTAAATGAAATAAATAAGAATACCTACATATATAGTAGGTACATTTTTATGTAAACCGGTGTACACTGACAGTTTCCTGGAAAAGCTGACAACAGTAATTATACACTACTGATTATATAGAACTTGTTTTATAAATATTTTATATTCAATAGACATACTTGGAACTTCGGTGAAAAATATAGCATTCTTTCAATTATAGAAGAGAGAAATTAAAACCCATTATCATATTATGGAGTTAAATGATTTCTTTAACGCATTAATTTCGAGAACTGCTGATTCGAATTGGTAAGTTCTGTCAGTATTAGTTAGCCTATTGAAAAGGCTATGCAGCATCATGTTATTAACAGAAGTGGAGTATCAATGAGATATGTTGAAAACACGTGGATCACTTATTTCCTTTGTGAGCTCTTATTTGGTGCGCTGCATACTTAGATTAATTTACAGATAGATCATTGTAGCGGAAGTGTTCCTTTTAAAAATTTTTGTAACAGTCAGTGATAACATAGAACCTATCTTTTAAGATTTGATGGATGTCAGCTTTTTAATGGTTATCGAATTTATACAGGTGTTTGGGGACTGCTCCTGAAAACGAACACGGATGATAGTACTAAAGACGCCTTTGATGAATTGATGGAAAGGAAATCGATCGTGACTAAAAAAAGACATATTTTTAACACTTTTCATTAGCATTATTTACGCTCCATCTTGTAAGTAGAGTTAAATGAAACGATAGTTTCATAAAAATATATTACTTTACTAAAAAAGAAAAGAAACAGAAATGAAGCATGATAACAAAAACAGCTGGACTAACATGATGGAGCGAAATAACGCTAGTTAAAGGTTTTAAAATATGTTTTTTTTAGTCAAGATTGAATTTTATTCCATCCCTTCATTAATGGTGTCATTGGTATTATCACTTGTCTTCGGTTTCGGGAGTAGTCTCCAAATACCCCGTATATTCGGTATCTGTTATGCATACGATATCCCAAATATTAAGTAGTATTACATATGTTATTATTCGTCGATAGTAAAATATTAAAATTTACAACCTGCTTCAAGTATTCGAATTCAGACTTTAAACAATTCGAATTCACAAAAACACGTTTAAAAATCGATGCGTCGAAAGATAGAATTGAACTTTGAAAGTTAAAGCGGGAGCCGCGATACAATCGGACGTTTTATCGAATTAACTTTGACTGTCCCGACACTAATTGTATCGATATCGATAAAAAAGAAACGATACATTTATTTCTGCATGATCGATATGTTACAAACACTTAAATATTGCTTGTAAAAATATTATGAAATCTTTTATAAGTTATCCTGTTACGGCAGACATTTCAACTGTATTTTGTAGCAAAATATTGTATTTTAATATCAGGTAGAATTTAAGATATACATCTAGATGTCTAGCAATTCTCTTAAAGTCTAACACCAAAGATCATAAAAAAGTGGATAATGAATATTTTACGTTAATAAAATATGAAAATTTTCTTATTTTTAAAAAAGCACTGCTAGAACTCAAAACTCGTCGTATAACCGTCAATCAAATTACGAACTATGTCCTTCTTAAATAAATTTATTCTGCTATTAAGTAACACGAAAAAATAAATTACTTCGAAACACGCTCCGTTTTATTATTATTATTATATTAGCATAGGAATAAACTCGATTTCCTGCTACATCACCTGGTCGTCCATTTTGAATTGCAAATGCGTTCGAATTTTGAATTTCCGAACGCCTCTCGTGTAGGCGTTTGGAGTATGACTTTATTTTTTATTGACGGACTGATTTGAAAACTTGAAACCCAACGTGACGCTGTCAGTAACTTTAAGTTTTTAATTACGTTACTCATACGGAACAACCGTCCTGTTTTTTATAATTCATAAATACAACTAAGATTACTTTTCCTTACGCGTCTTTAAATGCGTTTTACAAAAAAACACATCTGTACATGATATCTCAGAAATTAAACTATGTATATAATAAAAATTCATTCAAATTGATTGGGCCATAATTGCGCGATTAAATATGAAATTTATAATGTAAAAATCTAGCGCTGAATACAATGTAATGACTTCTTGTGATAAAGTTATATTAAATTATTATTCTAAATTATCTGCGGATCTCTAAATTCGATACCGTTAACTGGTTCTCGAGTGGGCGGGCAAATTATAAACCGCTTGGTGAAAATGAAATAACGTTTTTGAAATGTATCTTGTAATATTAAAATGATCTTTATTTAAGCGTAAAAGAAGGTTCTATATTGAAGAATTTTATAATTCTATTAAAATGTGTGAACGTCAAATATGCTGCTTTCTTTGGCAGACAGTTGACAGTTGTTAAAGTGTCGGATGTCTTTTTTTTAATTAAATGGCACAAGCGCCCAGTTACATGTTGTTTGACATTTACATACTTTAAACTATTATAATATTGAATTAAATAGGAATTTTTTACTGTAAATTTACAACTATGAATTAATTTTCTATTGCTCTTTTTTCAGGTAAGTACATCGCCTTTTATTACCATATGGCATATGTTTAGTTATGGTAAGACAATTTTCATATTACACGAGAATTTATAGAACGTTGACAGTTGTAATTATTTAAAATAATTATTTCGCAGACTTCATTTAAGAATCGGAAATTCTAAATGAAATAAATAAAACTATACTCGGGCTCACACTAACTTTAAAACAATTTACATTCAGCTTTTTACCGGCCAGCGTTATAATTTCAATCTGCCAATTTTTACGTTTAATATTTTCAGCCAGTGTTGTAATAGAATTTTAAAAAGGTTATATAGGGGAGTTAATGATAAACCGTTTTGATTATTTAATTGTCTGTTAAAGAGGCGCCATTATATATATTTTATTGCATATTAATAAAGCGTGATTGTCGTATGTCAGGCGACGGGTTGTTCGTGACGTCGGTGCTTTGTGTCGCTTGTAGGGCGACAGGATAGCCAACGGCGTATTGTTAGACGTTCTTTGAACTGATATAGGTGTCTGGAACGTGGTAAAAGGAATTAGAGTAGACAGAAAAATTGTCTACATCTATACTTAATAAATCAATTTAAATTGTTTATTTGAAATATCAGAACTGCATTTTTCAGATTATGAAAGTAAACGGTACAATTCTTGTATTATAAATACACTTCTGTATTTTACTCTATCTAGCACTCTTTAATTAACTATTGATCTGATTTCGTGATATCAATATATAATTTCGTAAAAAATAATAAAAAAAGTATTTAAGTAGCATATAACTAAGACGGGTGTTAGGGGACAGCTCCCGAAAACGAAGATGATAGTACCTACTCATGACACCTTTGATGTTGGTACGGAAAAAAACCGATCATGACAAAAAAAAAATTCATAACTTTTATTAGCGTTATTTCGCTCCAACATGTCATTCACCCTGTTTTTGTTATCATACTTCATTGCTGGTTTTTTTTAGTAAAGTAATGTATATTTTAGGAAGGTATTGTTTCATT
>JAOSYY010000016.1:528108-538862 GCA_025727935.1 Hebomoia glaucippe
ACATTATTAATCTAATATGTGCACAATTTGGTTCTTAAATAGACTTAACCTAGAGTCACATTCGGTTTGTTGGTTAATGTACAAATATATTTGAGGACCTCGTGATTTCGGACAAGCTGACTCAGCAAACATCGTTTTGCCACCTAAATATTTTGCGATTAAAAATTAGGGGTTGATTGTTGAGGGGTGAAAATTTGAGATTGTATATATTTTTATATGCTGTTTCATAGAAAAATAGAAATAAAAAAATTGTTTAAAAATAAATGTTAGTGGTGGACAATCCTTATATTTTAGGGATATGAAAAATAGATAGTAGCCGATTCTCAGACCTACTGAATATGCATATAAAATTTCATAAAAATCGGTTGAGCCGTTTCGGAGGAGTATGGGAACGAATATTGTGTCACGAGAATTTTATATATTACATATATAAAAAATCTATAGTGAATTATAATGCTGAAGTTTGTTTGGTTGAACGCGCTAATCTCAAGAACCACTAGACTGATTTGAAAAAATCTTTCAATGTTATATAGTACATTTATCGAGGAAGGCTTTAGGCTATATTATATTTTCAAAATTAGGGATCCTTACTAAAAGTCTAATAATGTAACTCAAAGTGTAAAAATCGAAATGAACTCGAGCGAAGCCGCTGGCAGAAACTAGTATATAATAGCGGTGGAAAATTGTCCAAATGTATAATTCTTCAGCGGGGAGATGACGAAATCAATTCCTCGTGTTTATAGAAATAATAGGAAATATTTGTGGCTTACGTAAGGACGCAAAAGTATATAAATCCGACAAAACATTAATAGTACAGTTTGTTTTTATCGAAGTGGAAATTTGTACATGAAAGTGCTATGCGTGTTTCGTTTTCAGTCTAAGAATTTTCGAATACTCGAAATAAAAATAAAATAAGGCTTTAAGATTGGCAATGCTTCTTCTTGATCCACTGATCTTGGAGGTGTTCATGGGCGACATAAATCGCTTAATATAAGTGAACTGTATGCTCGTTTGCCTTCCTATCGCATAACAAACGCTTAATACGAAGTTGCATGTCATAGCCTTTAGATAAAACTAACAAATAACTGCTGATTCCAATTCCACAAGTAGTTTGATTAGCTCAGACTTTAAAGCAACAATTTATTAACGTGAAATTGATTAACAATGTAAAACTAATTTTTCATGTTTCTTACTTTACGCTTTAATGCCTATTTATGTTTTATGTATGTCAACGAAATAAAATTAACCATATTAAAATCGAGAATTTTCATAAATAACCGAAAAACACAGAATCAGCAAATAACCAATCAAACTTTGTCCATTCGTTTATGTATTATTAAGGCTTACCAAATGATACATACAATTAACTTGCTCCTAAATTAGGTGCTACACTAAATAATGCCAATAAAACGATTGAATTTTTATTTAATCTGGATAGATTTTTTCCGAACGATCATCAAAGTTGTCATGAGTACTACGTCTGTCTTGGTTTTTGGGAGCGGTCTCCTAACATACTGTATATATCTGTAATTAACAGACGAGCGGAAATTCACTTATATGTAAAAGCTAAGCCAAATGACATCATCAAATACTCAATGATTTGCCGACCTATTTATTATCACTTCGGCCAATCGAAAATTTAGCTATAATATCTAAGTTTAAAGTGGTCTACAAACGTTTTATCAAATTTATACATGACACGACGTAAAGCATAAAAACACCATAAAACCTAAATTAGACTGTTACAAAAAGTCAAAAGAAAGACACAGAAAGTAATGTCTAGCAATGTGAACGGCCGCCCGGAATCCAATAGTCAGAAACAATGCGCCATTGTTTGTTTAGCTCGCAATTATCTGACCACGTGCTAACATTGTTTACCAATTGTTCTTATCTCAATCTAACGTCCTTGGCGCTTCAATTGACAACCGACAGGTATCTGTGTTCAAATGGAAGCTGATATGACATAGATAATCTATACAGGGTGCTTATGGACTGCTCCCGAAAACGAAAACAGGTGATAGTTTCATTGTTGGTTTTTTTCTTCAGGATTTTTATGAAGTTATCGTTTCATTTAGCTGTATAAACATGATGGAGCGTAAATAACTCTAAAAAAACGTTTTAAAATATGATTTTTTTTAGTGAGGATCGAATTTTTTTCCGTCCCATCATCAAAGGTGTCATAACTACTATCACCTGTTTTCGTTTTCGGGAGCAGTCTAAAAACAGCCTGTATATTCGGAATTTAAAATTGGAAAAAAATGTACAGCCTTTATGTGTGTGTGTGTGTTTCTATGTTTTTTCTGACTTATGTCCGTAACAACTGATTTTGACGAGCGTTTCACTAACAGGACTTTAACTTAGGCTAATTTCATAACATGATCTTGAAACTAAAACTGCTAGTTAGTACTAGTTTCATCTATAGTGTTATTTTATATAAAGGACAAGCTTCTAATATCTTGATATCGTCTATGAAAATTTCTGGTTAGATTGGCCTTTAAATTACGAATACGAGGATGAAGAATTAAAATGAACGTATATTAACCATCGCCAAAATCTATAAACTACACTCACACAGTAATCTACTGATTGCCGAAAACTCAGAACAAAAACAAAGTCTTCAAAGCATCATATTATATCTTTAGCTGACCTGTTCATATTTATCAAACAAGTTTAACGTCTAAATAAGACGCTTTTAAATGAAAATGTTATACATATTTAGAAAAGTTTGATTCCAAGACACGAAATTTTTATTAAAAGTAAAATTGACGATCAGCTGATTTGAGATATTGACCCATATTCTGTGACGTCATTCGACAACAATAGGGCATTGTTTTCTCTAAATGCCTTCAGTTGCAGTCCTGTAACTTATAAGTCTAAGAGTTTTCATTAATATACAAATACCAACCTTCCAAATTCCGAAATTCTTTAAATTGGGCACAAAACTATTAAACGTCTATGAGTTGTTTTAAGAATTCAGTACACTTTTAAAAAGTAATAAATAAGAATAGATAGTAATTCACCTAGCTTAAAAAATACAAACTTTAAATAAAAAACATTTTAAACGTCTACAAAGCTTACAATCATTATCCTTGCGACAATTCGTCCGCTTAGATGAGAAGTGAAAAGCGGGCGAAATATCGAGATTATAATTTTATAAATAATTGTAAAAATACACAATGAATAATGTGTTTTCCTATTCGGTAAATTATATTTGATTCTCGTAAAACCTTTCTTAAATTATAAAAAACGAAAGTTTACGAGTATGTTTGGATGTTTGTTAGTCTTTCACGTGAAATCTACTGAATCGAATACAATTTATACAATAAAATAACACATAAACGATAACTTATAAAAATTATTTATTACACACCGACACCGCTAAAAAAAATCTTCCCAATACCAGACAGTATCAGTCCACTTGCTGCTCTGAGCGTTTAACCTCCAACTATAGAACCCTCCATTGTGCTTATAGCCAGCGAGTCCAAACAATATCACCCACATTCCCACGTCCGAACGGTGAATTAGCGCGGGTCCCACAATCAGCTGATCACATTTAGGCTCCTGACCTATATTCCGAGTGACGTCACTCGACAACAATAGGGCATTGTTCTTTTATATTTGCGCACATCACAAGTCCCTCAAGCCCAGTTCATTCACATCTAGCTTTCATTAAAATAGCATTTTGTTTTTCATTGTTCTAATCAGCTGTTATGATATATGTTGTTTAGAATGTGTTTTCTCACAAATGCGTTACGATCGTCGTAAATTTTCACTTGGTTTGATGTTATGAAAGTTAGTTTTTTAATATAAAAATTAATTAAATAACTTTTATCTCAGATTGTTTTACTTGTTTGATTAATGTCCATTTCAGTTTCCCAGCAGATTGTCTGTTGACAAAGGGCCTCCTTCAATGCCTCTCTGTTTAACGACTCGAGTCAAAGTTAAAACTGTGTATTCTCTGTAACGGCCTCCTATTTATTATTTAACCGTCATAATGTCCCAAATAAATAATTGCTGATAGCTTCTAAATTCTCGTAAATTATTTTACAATTGCTGATCAGATTATCCTATAATCCAATGTTTTCTAAGTTTTGCGTTTAAGTAATGAACGGGACGTATGACTATCAAAAGTTCGTCCGAGTTACGAAACCCCATTCAACGAACTCAGGAAGTCCATCAAGCAGTATTTCATTTTTAATCTATGGATTTCCGAATGCTCTAAATTTTGTTCCATATTTGTCATAAAACATTAAATACTATTTAAGTATAAAATGTAGTCAATTATAAACAATTTAAGTTTTTTATCAGAAATCATTGAAGAACGTCTATGGTGTTTACTATTCAAAGAGGTTCGATATTAAAACGGTAGTGAACAAAAAAGGTTAAATGATAAATAGTTCAAGTTAATCCAGTCTTATCGCGCAGTCTCCCGTGCGGTCCAAATATGAGAGATGGGCTCTCGTACAGATAACACTTCCAGTAATAGGCTTTGGACTGGGAAGGATTTGACACGAATTATTGTTCTTTTGATTGACTCTACGTGTGTCATCTTCAACATTGATTTAAAAAAGTAATAAATTCTTTTATTATGATAATTATTAAGTAAATTAAAATTACGTTTTAAGTCACTAAAGGAGTTTGATATCATACGTACTGTCCACGCTAGGTCTTCCAATTTCAAACTCATACATTTCTTGTTATTTTACACACAAAACAAATTAATTTTAATAATAAGAGAAAAATAGTTAATATACTTTCAGTAAGCAATGGCACATAAATTAAAAAAAAAAACAAATCTCAACTCTATGGTTCCCGCGCGTTTGCGCGTCACATTTGACAAATGTTGGTAAACGTAGAGTTAGCGCTCGCTAGGACGGTGTCCGATATCAACTAATTGTATCGGTATGCATACTTGCGTTAGGGATGTTCAAATATCGATAAATTTATATCGTAATATTTTACTAACTTAATCCAATAATATTCAAAATATTACAAAATATTACAAAATATTACAAAATATTACAAAATATTACAAAATATTGTACAATAGCCATGAATGACAATTAATTAAGAAACAATATAATAGCCTTTGATATAGATTAAATATTTTAAAAGTTTGTATTCTTATATTTAACAACTTAACTGAAAAACGGTTTGATGATGAAAGCACCATTATATACGATTTTTTTTAAATATAAATTACTTTTCCATTTGTTTAGTAATCAAAACAAAATAAGACTACAAAAAATCTGAATTTGCGCATTTTTAATTAAAGGTATAAGAATTTGTCGATAGAACGCATCACAGCACTATTCTATCATTATTTGTCGACGATATGAACCACCCGCGTGCATCCATCACTAGCCAGCCTAGAGATAAGTGCGCTACCTTATTAACGAAGTGTTTTGATCATTTATAATACTGCCATACTTGCTACTAAAGTAAATAATACCTATTAAATATAAATTATATCTACTATTTCGATTAAAAACCACAGTTAAAATTAACAAATGACCGTATTCTAACTACTGAGTAATATTTTATTTATCTGCTATGCAAAAAGGGGGGTTTTTTATGAGATAGTCGCCTCTAAACGAATGAGCTGACTTCGATGCGATTATTACTTAACAGACGCACCTCAAGATGCATCTCTCACATCTGCTATATTAAAAAAATGTCAATCCAATACAAAATATTGTCTAGAAGAAGTCAAACTCAAAAGAAATGTACATAAAAACTTTATACCAAATATATTAACATAATATTATTTCTTGATATGCGTAGGCTGATTTACAAAAATCACTGTCAGCCATGTCAGTACAACAAAAGAGGAGTCTATGGCAGTTATTAACCAATTTTAAAGTATCACAAAAAAGTTAATTCAGAAAATCGATCAGTCATCGCAACAAAAGAACTCCAGATAAGCTCGTAAAAATTAAAAGTCATCCAATATCGTATGTTTCTTAACGTGTTCAGAACTTGTTAGAATATACGAAGACTTAATAGAGAATTTTATTTTATTTATTGGTCTAGTAACACCCGACGCAATAGCAAAAGTGGAGTTATAATTCTTATGGTTAGGACAGCTTTTAAACAAAGAATATGCTTCAAAATCTGGCTATTTGTTAAGGAGTACCAAAACCCCAAACAAACAAAATTGTCAAACTTTTAACAAGTCTCAATTGCCATCGGGGCTAAAGAACAATTTGATCAAAATTTTAAGTGTATCTCTGGCAACGTACCTCATTGTAAGCGAATGCGCCAATTTTGATGAAATTTTTTTGTTAGATAGCTCACGTAATCGAGATGATCCATAGCTATTATTTATGTAAATCTGTTTGAGCGTTTGATAATTTGTTGGCAAGTACTTCCTATTTTTTTATTAAAATAGCTGTACATTTTCATTAGACATCAAGAAAGAGAGCTTAAGAGATAATTATTTTAATTATTCTCTGTCAATCTATTTATTACGAAGCCAGGAATTCTACCGACATTTATATCTATGAACTATGGTACGAAATTCACAGATAATTTAAATATTCATTTCATAAAGCTTGAAAACTACAGGACATACAAACGATATACATACATAAAATATTATATGTTAATTTTAGCTGGAAATATTTTCAATAAATTATAAACTTACTTCTTTAATTAAAACCTCACTGTTGGCTATCACGTACGCGTTGAAGTCTTTATTATGTAACAATACTAAAAACAGAGAGAGACTTATCAAGTAAAAACGAAGAAATTTGTGTAGGGTCTAAAAACGGTTGGTAAATAAGTAAGGAATACAAAATGGCGATAAAATATAGAATTATAGAGGGAAGAAAACATTTTTCAGCTGCAAATTTATGTTCTGTAAAGTACTGAAATTACTTCGTGCGTCAGTTGGCATATTTAGGTGTTTTATTATTATTATAAGCGAAATTTCAAAACGTATTTATTGGGAGGCATGTATGGAAAAATCGTTAAGTGCCGGAGTAACCGCAAATAATGTACGGTTAGCAAAAAAACCTGCTTGAAATTAAATTATATTTATGTCCATATATGAGTAAATAAGTTTTATAGTTTAATTATAACTGATACCTAACAGAAATACAATATATAAAATTATTTTCTGTTGTTTGTTTCTGCTAACATCCAAATTTTTCACTGGACTAGACACATTATATGTTAAATCTGTGAGATTTCCCAATGTTCCATCAAATTAGATGAAATTTTATACAATTATCAGAACGTGCATGAAGGTTTTAACAAAAAAACAACAAACGAACCAAGCATTATAATATGAGTGGAAATCATTTCAGTAATATTCTAGTACTTATGATAACTATTATTTATAATAAGTTAGTTATAAATTTTACGACTCACATAAAAATACTAACATTAATGTAAATAATAAATTGTCGTTGCTAACGCTACTCTTGAGTAATAAACTTGAGCGCAGTTGCGAAGGCTTTTATGGTATTTACTATGTACTTAATACAGCCACATGGTAAAGGCAATTCGAGTACATAACCAACTTACAATACTTATATGTTTATAGTTAACGAATGAAAGGTCATTTTACCGACTTACATTAAAAGGTAGTTCACACTTCTAATGTTAGTGCCTCCGCTTATGGAATAGATTACAATTCAGCTATTTATAACTTGCAACAGTCACAACTAATTTTAAAAAGATTAATCTATAGAGATATTATATGAAAATACATTTATTATGGTTTTCTAACGAATTGGCTGAACCAGTTTTGATACAATAAATAGACGCTACACTGCGTTACAATAACCAAACATAAATAAATTTGGAAGGTTGTTCTAATTCTTAGTAATATTTATAGTTTAAAATACTGTAGATATATAAAATAATTTATATTAATTTTTTTACGTACAATTTCGTAAACTGTTTCGGAAATTTTGATATTTGTCGGAAAATATTCCAAGAAGTTAATTTAATGTCGTTTCCTTCCGAAAACTATCGGTACAGTTGTAAAAAGCTCTAAGACTGAACAGATTTGGCAGCACCAATTCCTAGTACGTAAGCTCAAAAGCTCTATTACATAACGGATTCTTTAAAAAGTTCCACGAAGTTAAGAATGAGTGTGACTATCGATGTTTCAACACAGTACCTTATCACGATGAAATAAGGCTCAAAATAGCTTAAAAACATTTTGTAACCCAATGAATGAAACCAGTATTATCAATACGACAGACACTGTGTAAGCGATTTTGGCCTTTACCCGTGTGACATTACGAATCCCGGTCAAAATAATTGAACAATACTAGTCGATCAGTATGGAATGATAAATGTTCACGTGTTATAACGATTGGAAAAAACTATAGGTCATTCACCGATTCGCGACGTGTAGGTGTTATTGTAAACATATTATAATTAAAGAATGCTAGACGCTACAACAGATTGCTGCTAATATATATAAAGATGACTACACATTGTGTAACAAGTATTAAATTTCAAGATAGCTCCGATACAAAAAGCAAGTCTTAAATCCGTTATGTTTTGAATTGAAACGTTTCAGTAATTGTACCGTACTCGTAAGCTCCGTGAAAAATGATTGAAATTCTAAGAAGTATAACATTTTATTTTTTCGTAAACCTCGACGCAAAAATGCTTAAATACCATATTGAATTTGGCAAGCTTTCAAAAACACCATCAATATTAACACATTCGTTTAGGAGCTACGACACCACGACAGACATGTCAAATTAAACATAAATGGATGCAGAAAGTCTTCCCAACTAGAATCCGAGTGTAAAAACAGTTAGTCGAAAGTTGAAAATTTGTAGATCTATTTTGGACACTAACCAGCACAAACAGACAAAAAAAAATCAAATCGTGTTACAGTCGTAAACACCTACCCTTTCGTGCATTTTTAATGTTTGTTATCATTATAATATATAGACACTTAAATTTTATTTATAGTTATAGATATTTCATAATTTAACCGGCCATTACACTATCAGCTTAAACGACTCGATCACCAAATTTTCTACTCGATTTAACACATTAAAACGATTTATCTGACATTACAGATTAATTGAAAAAACAATGTCATAAGAAAGATTAATGGTCTAATGACAACTTTTCGCCCACTCTGTGTTAAATTGATCGTGTTTGCAAATTCCATGACACGTGTTAATATGAATTGCGATATTTAGATACGCTATCATAAACTTGTTATTGATATCTTGAGAAATATTAACTAATAGTCGTTCTCTAAATCCAAAATTGATATTACAAGTAACTCAACATTTCCTCAAGTCATATTTTTGGACGAAAAATTAAACACTTACTACTGCAACTCAAATCAATTCTCATGATAACATTAGAACATGAGGCAGACATATAACTGTGTCTGTTACAGCTTATTTAATTAATTAACAAAGTAATTAACTAACAAATTTTAATACTCTTATTATATTATATGCGAGATTTTTATCTTATTGAATTGACTGAAAAGACTTTTGATATTTTCTGAATGAAAATATGGTTTTATAACATTTAATATTCGTCTATCTATAGCATCGTAGCTCCTAACCAAAAGGACCCATTTTGATGCAGGTTTTGTTGTTTGAAAGCTGATAACATCGAAATAGTTTTTTAATATATTTTTATGACTGCAGTTTTTCATGGGATTAAAGACAAATGGCATCTGGATACCACTGTACAGTTACTGAAACTGTAAACGTTTTAATAAATAATGTCATTAAATAGCAATTTATCGTATGAGATCATCTGGCAAAAAAAAAACATAAGTGCTTCCTGTGATACGAGGGAGCGGGTTTGTCCACGCGTATCGACCTCCAATAGATACAAAACTACTGACCGACCGGCCACAGACTATATTACAACAGATTATAACTATTCAAGCAGATCTAAAATGTCAAAGTCTGAAGTTAACACATTTTGACAATTTTTTATTTTTTATTGTGCATATACTTTAATTTAAAAAAGTGTGACTTTATTTATTAGTTATTAGCTAATTTTTGACAATAAATATCATTAAAATAGTAATGTGTTGATGTACTAAATCTTAAGAGAGATATAGTACATTTTAATACAAAATTAATTGAATGAATTTTAACACAGATAGTCGCTAAATTTACGTATGATATATATTTTAAGGTACATATTTTAACAAGCTTGGTACAATTAACTATTTAAAAATAAATCTTATATTAGATTAAACTAAAAGCATAATAGTCTTAAGAAGAACCCCAATGCTGTATATTCTTAAACTTTAATGACACACGTCCTTAACAAGAAAATATTATTTTAATAATTAAATATAACTAAAAATACTTTAAATGTTTCCATATGAAATTTTAATTATACATTACGTTTCATTATGTTTGTTGTAAATTCTGATGTATAAAGGTCACGAGATGTCACTGCTTATATCCCGTTCTGCCTCGTAGCACATGTAATTTATTAAACAATAAATTTTATTATAAAAAAAACTTAGTCACTCTGTTTTTGTTTTGATGCTAAATGACTGGATACAGGCTACATACTCTAATTACAATCCTAACTAATATTTTTATATGTAAGATATAAAACAAAGTGTTACTTACACTATGACTGAAGAATGGCTGGACAAATTTCAATAATTTATGAGTTCTTCCGAGTGAATAAAAATATTACTCTTAAAATGAAGCATTTTTAATAAAAAAAAAACTTAGATTACTTCGCCATTTTGCGCAATTGTCAATTCACGACAGCAAAAAATTTTT
>JAOSYY010000016.1:538962-552153 GCA_025727935.1 Hebomoia glaucippe
ACAAGCATTAACATTTACAGACTAAAGTAAAAACCGTATCGTGAGCTTTACAAATTTAGTTGAGACTAAAAATAAGAAACTAAATAGGAAAAGTCTCGTTGAACTAATGTTCATAGAAAAGTTTCTGGATAAAACTGAGACCTTTGAATCAAAGAATTCTAGCGATGGCAGACGCGGTGTTGCGGGCGTTCGTCACGGGTGGTTGGGTCGGATAATTGTGAGCGCCGCGACCCATGACCGACAGTTACTTGGGAGCGGTCCATCGTGTACTCATCTTTGTACTGCACCCGAATTGCAAGCTTAGAAATACCTAAATTATTTAAAATCTATACTTACATAACAATAACAACAATTGGCTGATCGTGTTATCTAAATTTTTGGAACAAAAACACAACTAGCACAGTTTTTAGTGCTTCACTTTGTTTATTGACAAATCCTGACAGCGTAAATTATGTATAAATCCAGAATTTACTTTGAATTGGCTTTTGATCAATTCTGTAGTAACATACTCAGAAAGGATAAAATTTTCTAGTACGTTCGTAGGACCAAAAAAAACTCTATAGTTATTGCTATCATCTCTTCACTCCAAAATACAAATTTATTGTATTAACATTCAATTTATATGAATTTTCATTAAAAGTATGATACAATTGATTTCGAAGTATTTGCTACAACTTTAGAAGTGAAGCCAGTAACAGCGAATCAAAAAAGTATCCTCTTTAACCTCCACCCAATAATAATAACATTCCGAATTCAAAAAAGTTTTTTTTAAATTTCCAATAGCCAAGCGCTTGGCCACGTTTGACTTAATGGTAAGTGAAAACATAACCTACGGGGGAGCACGCTTGGCTATGCGTCTAATCACAGGCCTTTTAAACTCCGGCAAGTTATATTCTGATGGAAAGACAGATACTGGCAACTTGTTCTAGTACCTGCATGTTAGCAGGATGTATAAGGAAAATCTTTTTGTCATGCACGTCCAATGGTCGTCTGTTCGTTCGATGGTTGTACGGAGGTGTAACAATTGCGTGGAGGCCATCAGCGTATTCACCAAAAAATACCATAATTCAACTTAATTAAGATACATCGATGTAATTTATTCAAACATTAACACCTGAACTGAGACGATTGCCCAACTTGAAACAAAGCGCCCGCGCCGGACGCGGCCAGTTAACCGGCAAAATTCAAATTTCTAACCAATGGGTGAGAGGGATCGCGATATCCGTTCCGTTTTCGCAACATCCGATACGCGTTGAGGCGTTACGGCACGGTTTCGATTTCGCCGGGATACACGGATTAGTTTTTGACCTTATTTAATGAGAATCCAATAGACCTAATCATATACCCTAGTACCTGCGTAGTTTAAGGGTCTTGTTGGTCTAAAAATATGTACAACTTGTTTAGTCCCAATCTATCTTTTGATATTGTAGAAAGTTCGACAAACATTCGCTCGTGTTAATAATGCTTTTGTTAGCCAAGTATCGGTCGATGCAGAAATGTTCAACGTAAAAAAATATTCATTTTGTTTCAGCTTATTGGTATATATTGAATTTGCTAACCCTTTCAATAAGTACGTACTTTAAAATATTACAATAGAATGTCTTGAATTTGTAAGTTGCTTAGGATTTTCAAAACGAGTTCGGTGAATAATATAAGTGTATTTTTTTCTCACACAGGTTTCTAAAATATAACTTAAATTTGAATCTAGTTGTAAGATTCGTTGAACAATTTTTGTTACATTATTTACAGTTTGACAATGTCCAAGCATAAAATACGACTTAATACCGACTTTGTTTACGGGCCTCGGATAGGAATAGAAAAAATGTTTTATATAAAAAAGGAAAGACAATAACAATCATTAATTAATTAAAATGACACGGTATTTCCGAGCTTTTATATTTTTAAAATTTAATACAAAAATTTGTGGCTTTAAGTTTTTTTTTAATAATTAATTTAAAGCGTGGTTAGCGACGATTTTAAAAGTTTTTAAGCCTTTCGCATTATATGTTCATTATAATCGTGGACAAACAAGCTTAAAGCTCATTAAATAGTATTTCATTTATCTGCCAGTCGCTTCGCTTACGTTCATTTCGATTTTTACACCTTGTATCCCTTTTTTTTTAATATGTATAGCCTATAGCCTTTCTCAATAAATTTACTAGCCAACACTGAAAGAATTTTTCAAATCAGATAGTTCTTGAGATTAGCGCTTTCAAGCAAACAAACTCTTCAGCTTTATAATCTAATATATAAAATGCACGTGTCACGGTGTTTGTAATGCTACTCGTCCGAAACTGCTCGACCGATTTTCGTGAAATTTTATAAGTATATTCAGTACGTCTGAGAATCGGACAAAATCTATTTTGTATCCCCCTAACTATTAAGGGTGGTCCACCCCTTAATATTTTTTTACTTTTTTATGATACAGCATTAAAAAAAACATAAATCCCTTCATATTTATACGGCAAAATGACGTTTACTGCTTCAGCTAGTATTATTATAGATTAACATTACATAAGACCAATCATTAAAAAGTAGAAAATATAAGCAGAACGATTCATATCTCCTAAAAAAGGTCTTACGCAAATACATGTAGCGCGGAGAAAAAAACTCCCAACAACAAACCAGTAGTGAAATAAACCTCCAATTAGATGTAACCGAAAATCGTTTCGCCGACGAGATCGCCCGATAACTACCAATGGCACACAATTAATACAACACTTATCTCGCTAATTAACGATTGCAAAACGGCCTAGAATCTCTAATGAGCGTGGAGTAAGATCCGCTGGTTTATAAGGCGTTTCTACACGACCACCTGTCGTTCCTTTGATAATCTGTTTCGTATTTCGAGAAGAATGTTTGATAGTCTATGGTCGTGAGCGACTTTTGGTTACGTCTCAAGTGATTATTAAGCCGTATATAATCACTTTCTTGTATGAAAACAATTCCACAGAGTAAGCGTGATAAGAAATTTCTATGACAAGTACTCTTGTATTGACATCTGTGCATAAAGAATAAGTAAAAATTGTGGCATTGAAATGCTAGACTGAAATTTATCGATTAAAGAATATTTTTAAGGATTTATATAACCTTTTTGTCTGGGCAACAACTTATTGTTTAGATATAAAACCATAAAATTCTATTTATGAGTTACGAATATGTTAAACTATATCAGGTCAACAGCAAATCGTAACGTTGTGAATTTGGTTTATATTAAAACTAGCAACATTATAGTTTAATGAATATTTCAAACGACGTTTACGTCTTTAAGTTTAAAATCTTCATACAGTTGTTAAGATTTAAGGCTGCTTTTTACATACTTGTAATATAAGTACATCAAAAATAAAAGTTGAATAAATTGTATGTGATCCTTGACATCATACATACTCGTATAAAAATCATTTAGTCAGTTTTCTAACATAAAAACGGTCTCATACTTTTATAGGCAGTGCGCCAGACAGAGACATCGAAATTATATCACCTTCGAATTAAAAATTGTCAATGAAACAGACACAGAAATATGTCCAGCTTATCTTACAAAGATACTTAATTTTTATGCGTCACCTTTTATAATTTAATAACAAATATAATTTTAAACTTTTATAAATATCTAGATTTATCCGTTAATTATAAATTTTAGTCTTCACTAGCGATGGTTAACGTCAAATAATCTTCGTTTGTTTTAATTACACAATGAGTAATCGCAATAGTTTTTATAACATCTCCGTACAGCCCTGAAAAAACCTCAGTTTTTTTCCTAATTACGTAATTATGTCGGACGTTTATAAGATTTGTACCTTTTAAACACAGTGTAAAGAATAAACGCTGTTATAGTGATATAACGTTTCTGAGTATTTTATATTATAGAGTATATTGGGGAAGTAAAAACTTGCTATCTTTTTGAGAATATTGAGTGTGAAATTTAGCCAAACAAAAGTTGAAGTCTAGTGTTAGTAGTTAAGTTTTTAGTTGATTATAGGTACAAAAAAATTGTGTAACGATTTTTACTGGTTTATAAAATAACCTGGTTAATTTAACTGAATTACAATCATCATATAATCGTTTAATAAATTGAGAAGTAATATTTTCTTAATTAATTGAATATAATACAATTTCGTTAAAAAATATCTATTTTTTTTTTCAAAGCTATTAAGTTTCTGCGACGATTACAATTTTATTAATATATTTTTTGATATATATAATTTGAATCTACGTCATTACTATATACGTAATTAAATTATTTTAATTCCCACGTAACTTTTTATTAAATCGATTTAAGGCTTGCTTACTAAACTTTTCTTAGTATTTTCCCGATTGCAAAACGAGTATTAAAATGAGGTTCTTCTTTTTGCCAAAGCATAATTTAATTCGCATTCAAGCTTCGCGAATCTAGATTAATTCTTGAAACCTGAATCATTACTTATTATTCCGTTCATGTGTCGATTACTTTTTGACGTCTTTATCTCTGTTAGCTTTTTATGCTTTGAAAATTTAAAATTATAAATGTGTATGTTAAAAACTTGTCGTAGCAAAGTTTTGAGAGTGCTGCTCACAGCAGGACACAAAAATTTTCCCAATTTAATTGTTAAATCGACAATTTTCGGGTATCGTAAAGAAAATATAAAGCTGTCGACATTTGCTGCCAATTAGAGGTGGGCTCGAAGTGTACCGCTGTATTTTAACGCCTCTTGTTTCATTTTTACTCACTTCTTATGCGAAAGTTTGTAATGATGTATGATTATTTATTAGCATATTCAACGCAACCGATACTTTTGTGCAAAATATAGGTTTTGAGAAAAGATAATAATAACTGTTACATTATTATACCTATTTGTAATAATAAAATCGATAAACGTGTACTATATACATACATTTCTGTTAAAATGAACTTTCAAGATTTGTATACATTGTTTGTTAGTTATGAAAAAAAATAGGTAGTGTCAAAATAATCGCTAAATTGACACAGATTACTACAAACCTCAGTGACAAGTTACAGTGAATATTTTGAAACAGATTAAAATTAAAAAAAAATAATTAATCTGTAATGTAATACTTAAAAACAATCCGTAATACATTAACCACAGAATTATAATCATCATATAGATAACGATAAAATTTTTATTTAACCACATGTCACGTTATAAATTACTATAATTATTGTTTAAATTATTAGCAAATAATTTTCCATTTTAATTAACCTCTAATTATTTTGCGTGATTAATTTGAAACGTGGATATAAACTTTGATTAATCGTCAATATCTCAAACATTTTATGCTGCAAGTAACGCCTACGTTGCTTCAAATTTAGCAAGATGATAAATGGTAGCCTATGATCTATGAACACATGATTGCACGGTTTTTAATCTGTCCATTTTCGGTGGAATGAGAATTAAAAAAATAGTAATCCGTATTAAGGAGGTAATAATGTATTGGCAATAGTATACTTCTTTTAAATAAAGACTATTTATTTATTGAAATAACCAAGTTTAGGTAACTTTTTAGAATTACGTAATTAATTCCACAAAATAAATTAATGTTGAATTATATTTTTGTATGTGCAAAATAATCCAATCTTTATAATTTCTTACTAATAAATTTAATCGTATACATTCAAAATGTTAACTTTATTAGAGTCGAAATGCCTTCCATTTGTGCGCTTGTTTTTTGACATCTGTCAAACTGACAGCTGTTTTACGTTTTGTGTACCTAAGTAGTCATGTACTAGCTACAAACATTTTCCCACAAAATTTCTGAACCGGAATTTTCCGTCTGAGCATATGACCTTACACCACGCAACATACAATTTCGCAACTAGTTTCAACACGTATGTACCGTAAGTTTTCCTTTTTTCGTGGGAAAATCAACGTTTTCACCGCAACAATGAGTCTATCATAGAAACGTACAATTTTATTTATGCGCTCATATTAGCACTTATGAGAATGTGATAAGATTTAAATTAGTTGATACAGCCTTCATAATGCGATATTAACGGTCTTTAGAATAGATGGAAGGTGCGTATTTGAGACCAGACTTTGTAATTATAGAGAGATTTATAATATTGTAGTCTTTGTAATATGTGTTCTATGTCGCTGTTCATTTTAAAGTAATCTTGAATTAACTACTGTGTGACAGTTATGGCTCTAAACAGTACTTTTTAACACCTCTACATACTTAAGGTATTTGGTAAATATGATTTAGTACTATATATAAAAATATCATTTTTATATTATTAATCCGTGAAGTGATATCTTCTGATTTTTATGAATATTGTCGCAGGCAGGAAGGTAAGATCTGGTATATCTATACTAATATTATATTATAAAGCTGAAGAGTTTATTTGTTTGTTTGAACGCGCTAATCTTAGGAACCGCCGGACCGAATTGAAAAATTATTTCACTGTTGGATAGTACATTAATCGAACAAGGCTATAAGCTATATTATATTTTGAAAAGAATAGGGATCCGTACTAAAAGTTGAATTATGTAAACCAAGGTGTAAACATCGAAATGAACGTGAGCGAAGCCGCTGGCAGAAGCTTCATAAAACAAAATAGAATAACCAGTGTTAGCGGGTGGACCTTCGCCCGTCTGTCTGATAGAAAAAAAAACTATCGTAGAAGGTTTTATATTTTGGTTGAATGGAAATTAATAACTGTATAAAATAGCGTTGATATGGAATACGCGAAGTCAGCAAGCCTCACGCAAAGCTCGTACATTGGTTGAATACTAAATCGCGACACCTGACCAAACTTCCGCCGGCCGCGCTGGGGAGCCGTGCGCATGCGCATTGCTTACCTATAAGGCTTTTTGCCTTACTCGGGGTACATCAAAATTGTTTGCCAACTCTGGATACATAAATGTATTTAAGTCTGGAATTAAACTTTAGTGGCTAAGGAAATTGAGCATAATTTTTCTATGCTTTATTGACTGATTTGAAAGAGATAGATTGGATCCTGTTTTATTTTTACAAGAGTAATCGTTAATGGCTCGTTAATCGTTAATGGCTATACCGGAGTGTTGAAGTATATTTTATATTCTATTATATAGTTTATTAGCTAATTGGTTCAAGTGTTACGTAAGCAATATAGGGGTCCTGGGGTCTTTGCTTGGCTTATTTTGGATGACAAGAGAGGTAAGCGGGGTCTAGATAATGATTAATGATTAAAAAATCAATAAATGTTGAACAAAAAATGTTTACGTAAGCATGGTGGGACAATGGAGATATGGAAGTAAATAATTATAGTAAATCCGCTTACGTAATACATGAATGGTGAAAGGTGCAAATCAAGATTTTTCCATTTTTTTGTACATCTCCAATGACGGTTCGAACTAACTAATTTCGATATTCCCTTGACGCTCAAATGCATAGATACCACAATCCTTTAGAAGAACGAGAGATACAAACAATTAATTAATAGTTTTATTTACACTCTTTTACTTTTAATTAACAAACAATGGAATCAAATTCAGAAAGTTAACTTTAATCCAATTGTCGTATCGAAGTAAAAATAAAGTAATTTAAATATTTTACTGCTGGTTTGTTTATATCTGTGGAGGGGTGGGGAGGGCGAAACATTTATTTTCACAACGCGCATGCGCCAAAAACACGAGATGGTCATGATTTTCCCAGCGCCATTTTGAACAGAAAGAAAATTGTAATATTGTGCATTAAATAAAGTAATTTAGATTATTTTACTACTCATTTGTTTGTTTTCGTGGGGGGGGGGGGGAGATCGCCATTTTAAACGGGAAGGATATTGTGATTTTTGCCATTAAATAAACGATTATTTCGTTTAGAGCGCTCTGTATAATTTATTTAAACTCATTAATATTATTTCATTACGGCTCTCATCTAAACTAATTACTTAATTAACTCTATTACAAAAGTGACCTTAAGATTTAGAAAGGCTCAATAAAAACCATATGGGACCGGTGTGGCCATTGTTCAGGTATTTTATGCCATACATAAAGTATATCTGATTTTCGCACGGCTACTAAATGTCTGAATGGTTCTTTTCGGTTTAGTGAGTTTACAGTTAGACTTATGAATTACATTTATAGATAAAACGATATTCTCTAAGCGTAAAATTATATTATAAATAAATCATATTTTATTCTTTTTTATCTGTTTAATAAAAAGGCTAGGTGGTTCTATGACTTATAAAATGGCGCGTTTGAAACTATACAAAAAAAATATTTTTATTTACAATTTTAAAATGTGTATAAAGTATTCATTTTGAATAAAAAACTTCTCTTGAGTATACATAAATCAGAAATGATATCTTCTTAACACTTGGTATTTGTGAAACGTTATTTATATAATTTAAATTCTATTTTTACATATTATAATCGATAAGTTAACGTTCATAAGAAATAACGTCTGAAGTCAAAACGCGCATTACAGCACTTGTAGTACTAACTTTGCAATGCCATTTTGAAATTAATATAAAAGTTGTTTTAGTTTGAGCACCTATGAAACCGTTCAGTGTTTTTCATTGATTATTTTGTAATTCAAAACACGTAGAAGTTGTGTTGTTTATAGGAATAATTTGTTGTTAATTATTTATTTCCTATTATTTTCAAAACCGAATTTATTCAACAAACATGACGAATTAATTCTTATATGGAGAAGTCGTAAAGTGGTGTTCGCATTTCGGCTTCAGGCAATGAATTTTCGAATACTCTAATTAGAATTCAAGTAAGGTCGGCAGTAGAACGTCTCTAAGGTTGGCAACGCGTCTTCTAGATCCACTGATCTTGGAGGTGTCCATGGGCGACAGAAGTTGCTTAATATAAATGAACTGTATGCTTGTTTGCTTTCCTACTGTGTAAAAAATGGCTTCTTCCATCCATTTACCACTCATAATTTAATCCTCAAAGTTGTAACGATGTTCCATAGTCAATGTAAACATTGTACTAGTCTCTCCTAAGGAATATTTCTCACGTCAGCCTGATCTAGAACTTAAAATCCAAGTGCAATTCAAAGTGTGTCGCAACAAACTCATTACGCGGTACTAATTAAAAATTTCGAAACTCGATAATCGCGGAGTCGATCTGAACAAATCGCCAGAACATGACAATGAATCCAGCCGTAATAAGAAAACTTTTCACACGCTTATTGCACTTTGCATTCGAGTCTCTTGCGTAAAAATGCATATTGCGCCATTCTTAGGATGTGAATACATATTTTTATGGCGGCTAGTGAATTTATGTAAGCTTAAACCCGATCGGATACACCTCATTGACCGCGGTGTTCAATGTTTTGCGTACCTAATATATAGTTTTTTTTTAATTACTCTGGCTATTAGTTCACGTATTAGCGTTTAATTCTTTTTGTATATCCAATAAATTTACGCATTAACCTAGTGATTTTTTGTCTAACTTAATATATCACAAAGGTGTTAATAAGTACGTAATAAATTTTAACCATAACTTAGAACTTTGAATTGTGTTCATTCAAATAGTTTTATTTCAGTAAGATTCTATATCTCTTACGAAGTTATGACATCATCAATGTCAGTAGATCGAGACGAAGCGTTACCAACCTTAAGACCATCGCCATATTATATTATTTTTGGCATGTTTTCTAACGTTCTAATGTCAGCCTTATTAATTTTTATTTCGTGTATTCCGAAATTCATAGACTGAAATTTAAGCACTTCACGAGTTTTCCATCTATGAACGGTACTACATAACCTGGACGTACCTTATAATTACTTGCTTATAAAAAAATAACAAAATAGACACTTAGTTAATAGACAGACATTAAGTTCTTTATGGTATTGAAAATTCAAAAAATGTCTAGAAAAGCTTCATCTATGTCTATGTATAATAGATATATGCTTTGTCATGTGCACTAACCCCAAGTTAAAGTCATTGTTAGAACAAATTCTTAGTATGTTTTGTGACGCCTTTTGTCCGACTCGAATCTTGGTAATATCTAGTAATTGTCGTGTTTTTGTTCGTAGGAAACGCATGTTATTGATACGTTTACGAAACCTTTGTATTTCAATCTCAAACAAAATTATGTCCAACAATTTACTTTGAATTATCTTTGAAAAGAGAATCTTTGTCACTTGGCTAAGTTTTTACGTTAGTGGGACATTAAACACGATTATTTTAACTTAATAACTACAAAACATATATGGTCTAAGTTTTAGATGTAATTTGAATCTGTATTTTCGTACTAAAATTTGTATATGCAGTTCGCAAAATATTATTATTTGGTATCTTAGACAATGGACGTCAAGCACTATTTCTTAGTTATTTTCAACCGACTTCAAAAAAAATCTATTTCTTAATTCTAAATTGTTACTAGAAGGCGTTTTTTTAAAGTTCGCAACAAAAAAACGCAAACTAGTTTTTATAAGCTGAAATTATTCCTTTGTATGCCTATGACGAATTTAGCTCCTATACGAATAAGTCAAGTTTCATGCGGTTTCCTTTATTAAAAAGACGACGTGATAGAGTTATTTGTTAGATATAATTTATGAGGATCAAGCATTTGATGAGTATAAAAAATGTGTATGTGAATTTTGTTTTTAAAATGTAATATAATTTAAACATTGGAAGTCACAGTGACCGGGAGGGGTCACTTAAATGAATACGTTCCATTAATCGGGGTAATGATTGTATTGGGCAAGATATTAGCATAAGTGACCCGGCTTGGTAACCCCGTTCTCAAAATTATATTTTACGTACCCGTTTTATTTACGGCGCAAATGTGATTCTCAAAATACAACAAATTCTCCTACCGTGTCTGTCGAAAAAACAGGGATATATATACAGAATGTTTTTGAACTACCCCCGAAAACGAAAACTGGTGATAGTAGTTATGGTACCTTTGATGATGGGATGGAAAAAAATTCGATCGTGACTATAAAAAAATCATATTTTGAAACGTTTTTTTAGAATTATTTATGCTCCATCATGTTTGTACAGCTAACTGAAACGATAATTTCCCAAACATGATGGAGCGTAAATAACTCTAAAAAATGTTTAAAAATATGACTTTTTTATAGCCAGGATTGAATTGTTTTCCGTCCCATCATCAAAGGTGTCATAACTACTATCACCCGTTTTCGTTTTCAGGAGCAGTCTAAAAACAGCCTGTATATGACGGTAGTCTGTCGGTTAGTCTATGTATGGCATAGCTACTAAACAATTAGTCCGATTTTGATAAAGTTTTTTTATGTGATAGAAAGGCAAACAAGCGTACAGTTCGTCTATATTCAGCAACTCCTGTCGCCCATAGACACTTGTAAGACTAGAAGATTTAAGAGATGCTTTAAGACGTTTGTCATATTACATCAGTTAATATTCTCTAACGTTCTGATTATTCGGATAAAATTCAAATGTTTGGGTAAACTATATAATACGTAGTTTCTTGATACCATGAATATAAATGAAGTAAACGGAACTGTAACAATTCGAGCCCACCCCAGCGTCACGGGCCGGCGCGCGCGCAATTGGAGCAAAGGTGAAAGAACATCGTCTCACTTGAGAGCTGAGGTGAAACCCGAGGTCATATATCGCAAGAGTTACCAGTTTTAACAGCTCAATATTGCAACAAAACCTACTGGCTTCACCGTCGAAAAATCTCTAACACGCCAATTATTTTCTAAGTTTCACTTCGATAAATATTTTTTTATTATATTAGAGTGGTTAAAAAGGCAAATACGAGTTTCTTTAAAACATATACAGGCTGCTAGGGGCTGCCCTCAAAACGAAGACAGATGATAGTACTAATGACACCTTTGATGATGGGACGGAAAAAATAGAACCTGATGAAAAAGAAAACATATTCTAAAAAGAATTACTTCAATCAAAAAATTTAAATCGTATGGTGAAACTAACATAGAAAGAGAAAATTAAATTCTAGAGTGACATACTCATTTTCACACGGCTGCAATTTACTAAAGAAAAGATGACGTAAATCTAACTATCCACTTAGTTTATTTCATTATTAGCTTATACCAGCGATTTCGCTCACGTTCATTTCGATTTTTACATCTTGGGTAACATTATTAGACTTTTAGTAAGTTTCTGCAAATAATAATATAGTCTAGCCTAGCCTTCCTAGAAAAATGTACTGAAAGAATTTTTCAAATCGGCCCAGCGGCTCCTGAGATTAGCGCGTTCAAACAATCTCTTCAACTTCACAAGATTAAGTATAGATACAACGATTAAAAGCTAAATACAATTTTTTACTCATACAAACGTTCTAAATCTACAAAACAGAATTGAAATTAAAATTTGCTCTTTACATTAGTAAACGGATAAAATTCGCTGTAATTGAAATAATTATATAAAATTATAGTCCCAATCTGCATAAGGCATACAATTTCTATCACAAAAACGCGATAATATTCATATAACACGCAATTAACATCCCCATATTACAAAATGAGCTGTCTTCTAAACGATTAACTACCCGGGCGGGTTTACAGAACATCACACGGGACTTTAAACCCTATTACAAACAGTTAAAATTGAATTTCGATTGAACTCCCGGTGCTTTATGGTTCTGTCTTAATGAATTCCGTCATCTTGTTCTGCTAATGTAAATTGAATTTTATCATCTACATCATAAGATATGTTTTTATTTAATTGAAAACTGTTTTAGTAATTATAAAAACCAATGGGCGGTTACGGCTAGTTAATTTTATTAGATTCGTATGAAAGAAATGTAAGATATCGCACCAACACCTAACATTTGTTTTTGTTAAAATATCATAACATTTACCGTCGTTTTGTAAACTTTATTGTTTTACTAATTAGTGATTGTGATTAGTAATGCATATGCATGATGCAACTGTTATATCAGTTAAATAATTATCGAGCGATACTATTCCTACATAACTGAAATTATTGGACTTTTTATATCGTGTTGGATAATAATATGGACATTTTGTGGTTTTTTAAATTAGACAAATTTAGGCACCTCATTTACTGTCTTGTACATAAATATTTACATACGCCAAATGAGCGTTTTAAATTAACCTTAAAGTCTGTATAAAATCCATTTATGAATGAGACATATTATGTTTAGTGTACTTACTATTAATTTATTCACACAAATTGATTAATATAACCTCAAATACGGAAAATTATCTTCCAATGTCAATATACGAGATCGCAAATTCTTGTAGTACTAGTTTTATTTTAAATATTACAGTCTCATTCATAAATA
>JAOSYY010000016.1:553633-564000 GCA_025727935.1 Hebomoia glaucippe
ACTACGATTAAAGATAACAATAGTATTGAGAATTACATGTTTTGGCTTACATTATTAATTTAATATGTGTACAATTTAGTTTTTAAATAGACTTAACCTAGAGTCACATTCGGTTTGTTGGTTGATCATGAATCATTAAAAATCAATATTTTAATTGAAAAGTGTTTCCGTAAGTAGGAGGAGGAGATAAGAGCTTTACTTATTGTTGCTAACAAGGGGGATAGGGGGGTGGCTTAAAAAAATGTAATAAATCCGCTTACGTAATACTTGTATGGCCCCTAATACAAATAAACACTAATGTGGCATCTGATGTTTTATCATCAAGCAATTTTCTCCGTAATGAAAAAGATTAACACACTTTCTTCATATGCTAAAGAAACGTCAAAAGCGTTGCCATAAAAAAATTAGATTAAGCCCACTAATTAAAACCCGGCATCTTAATACAAATCTCGTATATTAATAATCATTAAGCAAATTAAAATTAGCGACATATTAAAATATTCGTGAAAGTCTTAACAATAGTGTGAAACTCTCACGCAAGATCATCACTGTGTCACCTACATTATATGATATGAAGTGGATCATGGTCTTATATGGGCGTAAAAGTTGGTGAAACGTGCGTATTAACTGTATTTTTCATTTAATTCATAGAAGTTTTCAAATGAAAAGATGAATTTGCGTGTCACGCTTGCGATGAGCGAGAAAGAACTGAAAAACCTTTCCTTGACTTGGAAACAGCTGAGAAGAAATAATGAATTGTACACCTAGCCAACCGGCCTTTTCAACATACGTCATCGAGAAAATTAAGTTTTCTCCAGCAGTTTAAACTGAAAAATATAACAAACAACATTCAGTATAGGCAATTTTTCTCAACTCCGGGGTTTAACTTGCAATAATTTTTAAAAAGATACATTTTTTACTATACACACAAAAAATTACTCAATAAATCATATCTGTATTATTAATATTTATCGACTGAAATGTTTAAATTCACAGTTATGAACAGTTTTCCTGGAGACGGGAAAGTACCGTCTCTTCATCTTAGTGAAATTTTCTTCAAACTCTCCTCAAACATCGAGTAACATAAAAAATATGTTTTTCTTTTTGATTGACATACGCGTTTTAAGCCTAGTGGCTGTTAAAACTAACCGGACGTTAAAATATGTGGTTTGGTCCAGCCGTTTGCAGGCTATGAGCTTTGCAACACGTTCTGTGATTGTTTTTTTTGTATAGTTAGGATTTTTTTATTGGTTCTGAAAAGCTATACAATTTGGTTTCTTATATTTAATACCAGTAAGTGGACAATGATTTTGAGGAGGAGCCGCTAGAGACGCTATTTGATACGTTTCGTGTCGGCTTCCTCCTACTTTTCTTTATTTATTCGGTGTTTCCAATGTAAACTTATGTATAGTTAGGATTAGACATCTGTCTATCGAATACTTACCGTAAGAGTCCATTACATTGAAGCAACCATAGGCACGTACGTGTGAATTGGTAGGGTACAAGGAAGTATCGCATGGCCGCGCGGGGGCATGAACTCAGACCTTTAGAAGTAGCTTGCGGTACGGGAAGGTCACAAATTGTGCTCGATTCCTGTATCGGAATGCATTATCACACCGTTACGAATCTCGGAAGTCTGTACTGACTATGGAATGATTATACCTATAGGCCACCACAAGGTGTCACATATATACTTTTTAGTTTCGTCGTCGCGTATTACCGTTGAATTGTGACTGATATTTATTTGTACTGCTAGAAATAAAATGGATGTCTGTAATGTCAAAAATACATTTTCATACGGTCACAATTTAAAACATTTTAACTTCGTTAGTTGTTTATCTGTTTGTTCCGACTAATCTCTGCGATGGAAGGATCGATTTTGAGATTAATTTTTTTAAATAAATATTTGTGTTACAAAGCGTTAATCAATGTTAATATGTTTTGTATGTCACACATTTCAATGAAATATACTGTATTGTTATAGAATTTCATATTGATTTACACGACTTTGTTACAACAGTTCAATAAACATTTTCATTGCGTCAAACGAGTTCAAATGAAAAGGTGTTAACTGTTAATCTTATTTGAAACTCGTGAAAGTTCAAAAATACAATTTCACAAGCGGAGAAAGGTAAAAAGCGCGGTCAAAGGTCATCAGCCTGGCTAATTAATGCGCAAAAACAGATGAAACTCAATCACAGTAGGTACAGTTACGGCGTCATGGGAATCGAACCTCATGCATATTGCACTAGCTAGTAATTACGCTTTCATACCGATACCGAAAAGGTAATAGTGCGTAAATAACAGATAATTAATTGACGTGTGATTGTTATGTATCTGTGGTTGGTAGACGTCAAGATTGCATCTGACATTTCAAGAATTAAAAAAAGTGAAACTGTAAAAGTAATCTATTTCCTTTTTAACTAAAGAGTTTTAACTATTTTTTTAACAATATTATAGATTATTTATGTTTCGTATTGAAAAATACAGACCTTATTTTAAGGTCTAAATATTTTTAGCGAAATAAATATAAGCATATGTATAATATATAAGTACCTACTGTTTAATAAAACGAATTGACGTATATGACATAATGATTGCAATTATTCAGATGTTTCGTGTGTTTTCCAGCTTGGTTGTATGTAGTAACAATTCTGATAATCATATTTATTATTTATGAAATATATATGTGCGACTTCCGGGTTACTAAAATTTATTTAAGGAAACAATTCAGATAAATGGCTAAATTTAGATATATCCTAATTAAGATAGAAAATAGACATTAAAATAGATTATGAAGTTTTAAAATATTTTCAAGAAAGAAGTTTGGATACAAATAGTTAAAGGTAACATCGAGTCTGGTAATGTTACCTATCAAACACTTGATTAGAGTCATCTGTTAAATGAAGAAATATCTTTATGTAACTTCTTGCAAAACTCCTGGAATCATATTAACGATTTATAACATCTCAATCCGTAAAATTACGTATGAGGATACTAAGTTAATTAAAAACTACGAATCGAAAAATTGAACCATGTAGGTTCGACTAGTAGACCGTAAAATGGATCGCAATCACTAACCGAAAATTCCGAACTAATTTCCTGTGTCCATTAATGTTATAAAAAGTTGCTATACTCTATGGTCCGTAGACTTCTTGGGGTCATAGCACCCTGCAGGAAGTGACGACACGGGTCGTTGCGTCGCGCGGCGGTCGAAAAATACTTTTCTAGGTATAACACATAGCCGTTCAAGGAGTTTTTATGCTTTGAATGTTTTATTGGGTATAAGTGTGCGTGGTGTGCGTGCAAAATTGTACCTACAAACGTTTTGTATTAAACTAATTTATAGGGTCAGTCTTAGTGGACCGAGTAATTCGCGAGATTCTTGAATACGTAAAAATCATATTCAATGTCGAGAATATTATTGCTATATGTCTCAAAAACCGTATCAAGTAGGTTACCAACATCACTATTGTTATTAAATATATATTATACATAAACCTCGACATCTCCATCAGAGGTTATCTTGAATCACAGCCAAGTAGTTAAAAATAATCAAAAAAGTATATCAAAATCGGTATATCCGTGCCAGCGTTACAAAGAGACTCACAAACACTTACAGTATCATGATAAAGATTGTCGTATTCGGAATAAGCATTAAACGAATGTACCCAATTCTTGACAGAGCAGCGTTCCCTACGAAAATCAAGAGCTATATTAAAACTGTTCATATCTCCACAGATAACGCGAAGATGTATTCATAACATTCTTCATAGATAATCGCTGCCTGTGATAATAAAACAGCACTTACATTGCAAACTGCATTGTATCACGCTAATAATATAGAAAGAAAGTTGACCTGTTCTTTCCCATACTCTGCCTCCATATTTATGACGAAAGCATGAACTATCTGTCATAATATAATCGTTTTTGTACTATAATTAGCGGTGCATCAACTTCCGTGTTGGTTTTTATCGATTTTGAAATAGTAGTCTTCTCTTCGTGTAATTAGATTACAGTTGCAATTAAACCCAGGTCAACGTGATTATGTTGATTACACAGAGAAATAACGTATATTTTATCTGGATTAAACATTGTCTTTAACAATAGCGCTTAAAGTGTTGCAAATATTGTATAATAAAGATTTTTTAGCTTAGCTATAAATTACTATATGAAAACGACAAAGTAAACTATATCAAGTGTTATCTTTTATACGTTAAATAAATGAAAGGTAATGAGACGGCAAAAAAAATTATTGGTTGGTAATAAATGCAGGAATTTAGCAAATGAATAATGAATATCCTATATAAATCAACAATATTTTTGCACGCATAAGCCACCTCATTAAAAAGCGATAAATAAAATTACCGCTCTTTCACGACTGTACATTAAATGTGACATCTGTTTAACGCTTCATTTCTTTAGTCGCCATAAATATTATCCAGTTATCGAGAAAATCACAATTTAACATATAAAACCTCTCTAAATAAGTTCAAGAGTCGAGATCTTGGCCGAAACAATTATTTAAAAAAAATGTCACGCATTCGCGCCAAATCATAATTTTATATTTCGAACACCCACATCGCGTCAAACTCTCGACTCCATAGGTATAATTAGGAGGAATGATCACGGATTTTATGCACGACAGGCGTCGAAAGGGCCGGCCCAACACTCGCAAATATATTGCCGATATTATTATAGCCCACATAAAATATGCTCATAAAGTTTTTGAATATATCCTTTAATAGAATGATTTAATAATTATAACCGTAGCATATCCAACACGATTTCGCTGTTATGAATGACTCGACTTTCATTCATAAGTTCACAGCCAATCATTTTAATGGCATAGAATCGTAACTTAATATTGATATTCAATTATTCTTAGAAATTCGACCACACGCAATTGATTTTGACGTCTTAAATCGATCAATTTATCGATTTTAAAAAGAAACTATTCCAAATTTGTAACCGGCGAGCTCGTGGTCTCTAATTCTGTTTTCCCGCCTATAATTGACACTGAGACGCTATTTTTTGTCCCGTTCACACATTGCTGATGACGTATAGGTGTCTCTCTCGTCGCGATGTCACGTGCGAGTGTCAGCGTAGTGACTATTTTGACAATTATGTCATTTGCTTGTCACGGGGTGTCATTTGGGCGACGAACGATTGCCCTGTAATTTTGTTTGGAATATTGTGGAACTAAGTTCGTTGACTTTTCTTTGATTGTATGGGAACATCTGTTAAAGCCTACGTCATTTTGGGTTTACGACAATTATAGTAATTGTTGTTGAATCTTTAAAATATCTGATAATCTTAACAATAAAATCAATGATTACAATCTAATTTTAATTACATACAACAATCAACAGTTCATTCTATAAGGTTTTACTGAAATGTCATGTTGACAAGTGTCAATACTAAAACAAGGCTCTATTATATTATCTACGGATAATGTCTAAGCTCCCACCGGCTTTCATATTGTCATATGTATGTTCGTGATAACAATTTAACGATACAGCAGTTTCGATTGAGATGTAAAGCGCTTTTGAATTAAATATGAGGCAGTTCAAGACCTGGGATTTGTTATTCTATATTCATACTAGGCTATAACTACGCTTCTCTCTACTAGAAAGTAACTTTTAAAGAAAACAAAATAAGTTAAAAAAATCAAATGCATTATTGTCTAAAAAATATTAATTTTCAGTTAATTAAGAGACGATAAATTATATTCGAGTGTAAATCTTGTCAGTAAATTTAAATTATAAAGATGTTAAATTTATTAATATTAAGTCACTTAAAAATATTTCTACATCTTTGAACTTAGAAATCAAGACGTGACATCCCAAAAGCGATGACATAGATTTGTATTTACAGAAAAAAAATCTGTAAAAGTCCTCAAGTTAAATAGAAATTATTTATTAGAATTAAATTATTGAACTCGCAAACTTAAAATGTAGCTCCCCAAAAGTTTGTAATGGAGAGGTCTTTGCGAACGATCGATATATCAAACATTTAGAACACTTTAGCATTACAAAATCAAACTCTTTGGTAGTCAGTGGGACTAAGGAGGTTTTTTGCAACAGCTTAATCTTGAAGGAGTAAAGAATAAAATCCGGTAGCACACTCATAGATTGCAGGCTTCCTGCATGACAATGCGTCCCTTTGTCTACACCGCGCTGTCCGTGGCTTCGTGGAACATGCGGCCGACGAATATCAACATATCGGACTATAGATTCACAGATAAGGTTGCATATTTTTAGCGGTTTCAAGGTTATGGTCCTGTTGTTCGATAAATCTATGGTTTCTATACGAAATAATTTAAATGTCTTCCCCAAAATTATATAGAAGCATGTTTTGTATTGAACGAATAATAATTATACATTTTTTAAACCCGACATAAAAACAGATCTTAAAACTATTCCAATTATTTAGCTCTTAAAAAAATTATATCTAAATCAGGCTATTCGTTTAGGAGCTACGATTGAACCGAGTTGAATATTATTTTTAAAAGTTTATTTATATAATATATCAATAAGATTTATCTTTCTTAGACTTTAATTTTCAATGTATATACAACTAATAAATTACATACTTAATATAATAATATCACCGCAATATTTTGCGGAGAAGATTCTTTACACATCACTTAGTGCAGTATATATATTATTTAGATTATGAAGCGCTTACAAAATATTAATGGAGCCATAATTTCAAGGACGTGTCTCTAATAATAATAATTATAATATTATAATGATTCTCAACGGCCTGCTAATGCCTGTGCTGCAATATTATCTGTTTCCACTGTCCTTATTCTTTTTTAATTCGTAGACAAAGCAAATTATACAAAGATATATAACCTTTTTGCTAAAAATAAATTATTAAAAATATTATTTGGCAAATATGTGATTTGTGTTCTGCCTGTGGCCGGACGAGTGTCAATAACACAGGCATTTCGAGTATTAAATGTGGTGGGAGGAACTCCTAATAATTTATAATTTCCGTCCGGGTCACGTACCACCGTTCATAGATGGAAAAGGTCGTGAAGTGCGATACGCGTTTCGATTTTAGTCTATGAATTTCCGAATACTCGAAATAAAAATAAATAAGGCCTTAAGGTTGGCAACGCGTCTCCTAGATTTACTGATCTTGGAGTTATCCATAGGCGACAGACATCGCTTAATATAACTGAACTGTATGCTCGTTTGCCTTCCTATCGCATAAAAAAACTTGTATTTAATCTTCTTAATACGAGTATATCTTGTTGTATGCATAATTACGATCTTAGAAGTTCTTACAAAAGATAGTATTAGAATAAGTAAACGACCATAGACATTTCGCTTGTTTTTTTTTAATCAATTTGTGTATATGTCTAATTATAATTCTTTTTGCGTGCCAAAGAAAATATCGAACGGCTCGAAATGTATTTAAATAACTGTCATTCAACGCGTGTAAGAATCATTTCAATATATCAATAGAGAAATAGTTGCAAAGTTGTCATGCGAATATTAAGCAAAGCTGAGCGTGTTAACAGGTTAGCATATTTTGTAGGTCATTCTATATAACCACTATTTTGTTTAACAAAATGCTGTATCATTAAAAACTCAGATATAATAAAAATACATAACTGAACAAAGATGTCGTTTTTGTTGTCATCAGTATTTTATCTCAAGGTTTCAATTGTAAAATGATATGAAATTAAATTTACTTTCACAACAAATTTTGATATTTAAATTAAAATTAAAATAATAATTTTAAAATCTAAATAATTTATTTTGTAAACTTTCAATATGTTTTAAATCAACAATAAACCTATATTGATAAATAAGAGTTATTAGTAAATTTGATGACTAAGGTGTCTGTACCTAAGAAATTTGTATTATTTTTTTAATATAAGGGAATGAACAGTAACTATCTTGGTATCCCTTTAAAACCACATATTCTTATCTCAAAGGCTGACAACGCATCTCTTAGACTTCGTTTTATGAATGTCCATATGCTCGTTTGCTATTGTATTTATGTAATTAAATCTATAAGGCTTGGTGTACATGAACACTATTTGCCATAAGACACTATAAGTGATAGGTAGACGTTTTCTTTCACGTCGCCACCAGTGTGCGCGTTAACTAACATTGTCATAAATACAACACTATCGGCCGTATCCACAACAGCGAATCAATCGAAGTTCCTCACAGCAAAAGAGCATATGTGAACAACAAGCCTTAGGCTAGTTTAACTTTATAGATACATAAAAGTAATAAATCTACGAAATAGTTGTAACGTGCCGTGCGACAACGTAGCCGCGTCTCGGCGCGTGCTGGCGACGTGACCGCGCGCCACGCGCCGCGAATAACCGCCCACTTAATGAGCACGTGTGGACGAGCCTTTATAACGAAAATGAACACATTATTTAATTCAAATATTATCTATACATTTTTGCGAATATTCCAATATTATAAACGCGAAGAATGTATTTTTCAAAAATCCATTTTCCGCCTAAAAGACCGGCCATCGCCTGTCAGAAACGTTCTATGGTAGTCGGTGTTTTAAAGTTTTGGTTGTCGATTTTTTTAATCGATTGTTTATTGTCTCATAAGACGTGTTTAAGTAGAGTAAAATTTATCAGTTACAGCCCTATTAGTTATGACTTATTATTTATCGCGAAGATTGGGAGATTGGCACACTGAAGTTTACTAGCATTACTGAACATAACATAACAGTTAGTTTGAATCGATCTCTAATCAAACCTATAAATAACCAAAAATCTATAAAAGCTTTTCTATAGTCTTGATTATTTTAGAAAATTAGATCATACTATTATGATAATAATCATAATTTCCTGTAATCTCATTTAACAACAAAAACTTCTCATTGTCTTTTTATATATCAATCAATGATTCAGTTATATAAAGTTCAATTAAAATAATGATAACCGTTATATCTTTCGACATATTCTCAATACATAAAATGTCTAGAAGTGAACTATAAGGGCATAAGGCTAAGTAACGTTCCAAGGTATTGCCAATACGAAAAAACCTATCACAGACCCTGCATAATTTATCAATTTGTAACACAATCAATCGCGCGAATGATACCTTTATAAACGGAAACTAATCCTTAAACGGCTGCCTTTAACAATCATTTCATTTTATAGTTTTTCTTGTAATCTAAAAAACGTCAACGACTTAGGGGCACGCGCGGTCTTCAGTACGAACGCGCGAAGCATCTTAACAGGATAAAACAAGATAGATATACAAAAATTCTACGTGTCAGAGTGAGATAGCTATACAATTAATGGGCACGGCTTTAAATCGAGAATGTAGTCAAATTAGAAGAAATAAATATCTGTGCTGATATAAAACGGATTATTTTATACGGGTTAAATTGCATTGATGCGTAATTTTCTGGGGTAATTGCATTTTAATTCGAAATTAACACTTTTTTGTAGCAGGGAATTTACATACTGGTACGTACATTTTAGTAGTAATGTTTTTCCTTAAAAATTCTCATACCATAGACAAATAGAAACAGGTTGTATATGCTTACATAGGTAAAAGTGGTATTAAGTTTTCTACTCCAGACAACTTAGTGATTCAACATGAATAGGAAGGCGTATGTACTGCTCTTAGCCGGTTATGACGTCATTTCCCAGTTAACAATAACGAAATGTTTAGAAAAACATATAATATTTACATACGGTAGTGCCATGAAACGTTTCGGAGGTGATAAAACTTTCGCCATGCGTCTTTTTGTAGATTCCGAGAACTGGTTGAAGGTATAAAAGTGTAAAGCTGCCGAAATCCATAAACTTGCCTTTATTCGGCGCTGGAGGTTTATATCGGCGGAAACGAAAATATTATACCAACTTTTTGTGTGGTGTAAGTTATAAACTGTTGGGGTTTCGTAAAAGCTAGAGTTCACGCACAAACTCGACACATTTCGGCCTTTGACCACATATACGTTAATAATCTTTTGATACACCTATTTTTTGGTATAAAAAAATATTTTCCATAAATACTTATAATACTAATTTCGCACACATTCTTACTGTGTGCTATTTTTTTAAATAAGTCCATATTTGATAGGTCATACCGAATTATATTGGTAAATTTTCAAGTTTCATTAAACGGGGATTTAAATTTTTTTCCATTTTAAAATTTTCTGATGTAGGTATTTGAATAGAATTTATTTCAAACACTAATTATTAACTGGAGTTTCTTTTTACAAGTCCAACTTCATATCAAATCGCTGTCATGAAAATTGAAGCAATTAACGCTTCCGCTCTTGTCGTGGGCTCAAATATCTCCAACTCTGTGTAATAAACTGTTGTTACTAAGCCTGAAGCAACACATTGTGACTGTCTAGCA
>JAOSYY010000016.1:635894-647724 GCA_025727935.1 Hebomoia glaucippe
ATAGAATTTATCAAATTTTGTCTGTCTCTGTTTCGGATAACGTCAAAACTGCTCGGCTGGACTAGTTTTGACGGAACATTCACTGGCAGAAAGCTAATGTAATACTTTCATTAGCAAACGTCGTTTAGCCACATAAATATATAAAATTTGGGGTTAAATATAAAATATTTTTAATACTGTGTCATAAAAAAATAATTGTTAGGGGTGGCCAACCCTTAACGTTTAGGGGGGTGAAAATTAGATAGTAGCCGAGTCTCAGACGTACTGAATATGCATATAAAATTTCATAAGAATCTGTCTACCCGTTTCGGAGGTGTATGAGAATGACCATGTTTGGGAATTTTATATATTAGATTAACTTTCTCAACTTCTACATATAAACGTTAAAAACGTCAAACCTACACTTGCGTGCAATACTCTTAACAATTTTTCGAGCAGGCAACGTAGCACTGCATACAAATACACTGAGACAGGTACCGAAACCCATTTCAATCCTGTCTTATTTTATTAATCCCCATATCAATCATAATTTCCATTCAAGATATATATAAATGACGAAATGACTGTGTTTATAAAATAAACGACGCGAGAACACGAAGAGAAAATTATTATAATTCACTTGAGTGGCTTAATCCGATCATTTCGTGAATTTAAAGAGTTCCTTTGTGTAATTGAAAAACGATTAACACTAATAGTGAGGACTCCTAAAATATTTTGAACAACTTTCATTTCATTCTCAAAAAATAATATTTAAAATTTATAAGTCCTAATAGTATAAAGCTGAAGAGTTTGTTTGTTTGGACACACTAATTTCACGAAGTCAGTGTTGGATTGTACATTTATCGATGAAGGCTGTATTAGATTTTCAAAAAAATTAGGGATCCCTCCTAAAAGTCCAATAACGTAACCAAAGCTGTAAAAATCGAAATGACAGAAGCAAGTTTAAAAATATGTCCCCATTTCTCCAAGTCATTGCAGAATTTAAAAACGACTTTTTTCTTTTATGTTTCATAATACCTTGTAGATAGATTGCACAGAATAGACTTCATTATTGAATTATATGGACGCAAATGAGCTTAAAGCTCACCTTGTAGCAGAGTGCTTGAAAAAACTCGAAATTCTCTTCATCATCAAATAAATAAAGGTCAGTTGGTTGAGGTTTTGCACTAAAACGTTAACATCAGCTCGTCTTTTGATGATAGATATAAAACAATTGGGAACTAAACTCAAGTGAGGCCGTGAGGCATCGCTAGTCGAATAATACATTTACTGGACACCACAAATAACCTATGGTTTTTACGTATTTTTATATACTATACTAGGTGACCCGCGCGACTTTGTGTGCGTCACGTAAGAACTTAACATCTATGTGGATACAATAAACTGAAGTCGAGTGTGGCCGCGAGGCACCGCTAGTCGAATAAATCATTTACTTTACACCACAAATATCCTATGTTTCCTACGTATTTTTATATACAATACTAGTTGACCCGCGCAGCTTTGTATATATGCGGATTGCATATAAACCTTTACAGCAAAAATATACATTAAAAGTTCCATAACAATCTACAGAATAGCATTTGAGTTTAAAAATAAAACATCTTATACATCACACTGTTCACTGATTGGATAACAACACAACTTTCTGTATACTACCTACGATCATAACCAACTTCCGTTTCCTATTCTGCCTTTCCATGCATACTGTGTACAAGTTCCTTAAAGTACCTAATATTATATTATTCACCAAGGGTTTTGTGAAAGGTTATTTATCTAATAAGTTGTAATTTAACTTTGCTAAAACTGAGAAACTAAACTTAGTTTCGGTCTCAAAAAACTAGGAAATACGTGTTATGGATTTTCCAAAGATGTTATTGAGAATTTCAAATTTATTATCTATATGGCCAGTATACGATAGCAAAGCCGAAATAGATTACAAACACTGAAGATAAATTTAAAAATTACAGTGAAGTTTAGTTCTATTCAGTCGCTTAGAGGTGATTTATAAAAGAATATTGTCCTTCTATAAACCATTTGAAATTTATTAATAGTTATACGTTTCATAGGTATTATGGTGATATGTTTAAAAAAATATACGTTACTTTCTAAGAGTTTCTAAAACTTAACATTATACTCGAATACTGCAATATCCAATAAATTAAAAATTAGTTTCAAGCACTCAGGCATTAGGAAAAGCTCAAATGCTTATGATATTTTGAAGCTTGAAATAGTAGACATAGAGACACAACTACTTGACCAAAACAATTCTACACATTAAAATTCTTCTTCAATATAGGATTTACTAAAAGTCCAAACAATTTACTAAAAGTCCAGTGTTGGGTTACATTATTAGACTTTTAGTAAAGATCCCTAATTTTTTTGAAAATATAATTTAGCCTTATAGCCTTCCTTGATAATGTACTATCCAACACTTAAAGAAATTTTCAAATCGAACCAGCTGTACCTGAGATTAGCGCGTTCAAACAAAAAAACTTTTCAGCTCTATAATATTAATATCAGTTTAGTCAGTACTTCAAAGAATGATGAATGTACCATCAAGTGAACTTAGTTTCTCGTCTATGACTATCATATAATACTTCACGAAAAATTTTAACAGCAACGATTACACTGCTGGTATTGTATTTATTATGCGACGTCGCGTGATTGAAAAATAAAATTAAAAAAAGAATTTAAATCGTTGCTCTCTCATCTCTATAGAATGTAAATTCCCCGATCGTGGCATCTCGCGTGTCCGTGGCTATCAATCAGTCAAATTATATTGTCTTAGAGATCAGCCCAAATTGTCCCGAATACAAAGCGGCTGAATTGATGTAAACGACCCAATACTAGACGTGTAGAGAACAGTGCGTTCCAGTGTGATGTTACATCACTCACCTCTGAAACATTACGCGTCACCACTACAAGCGTATGAATAAAGTACTGATTTTAAATCAATCTGCTATATGACTTTTATATTCAACAAGTTTAATGAATTTTAATTAAAAAAATATATATTTAATTATATTACTTTATCGACATTATCACATGGATAATTCACATATACCTACAAAAATACTCAGTGATTCTCAAATTTACTGAACGTCTTCTAAGATTTACTCAAGTTTGAATGTAGTATCAGAGTTTTTCAAACCGATTTTTGCTATATAGACTTTCATTGTTTTCACAATATTCAAGTTTAAATTGCAACTTCTGTAGCGTTTTAGAAAAATAGGCTAAGATATCACTTCGGGAATGACATAGCGTGATGTTACAGTGGTGTGTATAAACATTACGTATTACGTACATCCCTTCAAATACAGATAATGTGGCCGTTTTGTAGCAATACAGTTTGATAGAGTTTAATTGTGACAATTACTGTACGTTTTTGTGAAATATGGCGCATTATTTTTAGATTATAAAAAGTAAAATGTCTGAACGAGTAATATTTAGAAAATATGTATTTATTTTTAGGTAAATTGGCTAATGTTCACCTACAAAGTTTATTAATAATTTCTATTGAAATTTTCTTCTGCTTTTTTCTTATACACCTATTTTTAAAAATAACACAAATTCCTATTACCTTAGTCTCAATCCAATTTAGAATGCAAAAAGGACTAACAGATTAGTGAAGAAACCCTTAATTCAGAAAAACATTAATAATATACAAATTTATAAATTTTGTGCAGCTTTATGTTATCTTTAGATCAATACACCTATTCTTGTAATCGATTTGCATAATAAAAACATTACATTCGTTTCGATCACGCAAAGTGCAATATGGGTAATAATTTAAGCCTTAGATACATAAAGAAAATATATTACTAGAATTTTTGTAGTAGACGAAGGTAAGCTTCTTTTCAACACTTAAAGAGATGAGAATCGAATTTGTACATGTTTTGTGCCGTTTCATTTTAAGTTATATTGTTCTATATTTACGAGAGTCCACGAGTTACGAGAGTTTAAATAAATCACACTGCAATGTACAACATACGATTTTTTGCAATTATTCAAATGAATAAATAACAATTTTTTTACAAAACCACTTTTGTCCGGACGTCTCGGCTCTTTAGAATCAACGACTATGATTATCAAATTTGTAAATTATTTTGTTACAAAGAAAATGTTGACGAATCAGCTTGTGATGTACCCAATAGTACGTTTCTTATTATTTAGCGAAAGTTTATAAAATCTTCCTATTTATCTGATCGCCTGTCTGTCTGTTGTAAAATCTCAGATAGGATATATTTATAAAATAAAATAATCCTATTTGATATTTCACTGAATTTTTATCAACTATCGGATTCAACTAAAACGTAACGAAATTACTTCTCCCTCACCCTTTTTAACTGTTAGTGGAGCATTCGAAATTCAAATGGAAATTGGTTTGGCGCGTGAATCATATGTTTATTTACCGTATTGGCGGGAAAAAACTTTCAACATTTCACCGATTCCGATTCCTAACGTCAATTCTATAAATTGTATCGGGTTTTTATAATCTCACATTTTTGGCCTTAAAATACGATCTAATATTGAAACAGTTTTAGAAATACGTTTTTATGGCTTCATTTGTACAAGCAATATTCCGAAATGGACTTTTCAAACCATATTTTTTTTTGTAATTTAATTCCACTAAACTTATGTAATATTATTACTATTTAAAAAAATGTATGTATGTCTATCTAACTATACAACGAATTACACTGAAATGTCAGTCTGTTACCATAAAAATCAGCGAATTTCTAAACGCATATGAAAATATATAGATCCATTTTGATAGAAATAAATCGATTTCTTGCGCAGATGGATAATGTTATAAGAAGGATCTCAGTTTACCTGGCATCACCATATGCATCTAAATTGTACATTAAATTAACGCAGCTATGAAGCTTAACTAACTTGAGTTGCCACTATCACATTACAGAATAAACACAAATTTTAACAAGCTAATGTCGAGAGCTGTCAAAATTAATAAAGTAGTAGTATCAAGTGTTGCCGTGTGCCAGACAATGAATTATATTTTTTTATCCTGGCCACCCCCTAATGGGTGACGCGTGGCCTTCCAAGTGTACATTGTTGAGACCCCAAGTTGTGATATAATATGCCTTTATTTTTTGAGGAGTTGAGAAAACGTGATAATTCGATATGCCTTGTTATTTTGTTGATGTTATAAACTTTAGGAGTGTATCTCACGTTAATTATAATTACAAAATGTCCCTAGAGACAATTTAATGATTCCATTTATTTATATAAATAATTTTTAATAAGATTGTATATTAAATACAGTTTGTGTAAATTATTAGATTTTTGATATATTTATAATATAAAATATATTTAAGCTTTAATTTTTTCTACTTAATCTGAACATAAACTACAATTTTCTCTGTATTTGTAACATTTTATAAGAAAAACAAAATTTTTAACATCTATTATATTTGAAATTAAATGGGTTTGTGTTTTTTGTAATTTCACGTAAAAGTTATAAAACGTAAAATCCACATTAACAACAATACAAATTTTCTTTTCCGTCGATTGCAATAAGAATATTTGTAAAACAGGATTTATATAGGAAAAACAGACTATAGTGAACTAATTATAACTTTAAATAGTTTATAACCTATGCCTATGTCTTGAAATTAAAAAAAAAGTGACCAAAAACAATAGCCACGTACGTGTCGCGTGGCGGGAAAAAATGACACGAATGACAGCCGCTAACGGTCTCCCGCGGCGCGCCCGCTGTGATTGCGTCAATTAGTTCATTCGTATTTTGTTTGTTGATCGATTTGTTCGCAGGTTACCGGATAATACTTAGTTGGGATTTTTCGTTATTTTAAACTAGCAGTGCCCAACGGTTTTATCCGTGTTGGATTATGTATAAAAGATCGTTATGAAATACAAGTAAACAAATATACCTTATATATTTAGGAATCTGCTAGCGAGAGTACGGAATATTTATTCCAGAAATTGGAACCATCAGATATATGAACAAAAATTTTATACACTGCTTCTCTGACCTTAGGGCAATATTTATATAGATGTAAAAATAAGATATACATTATAATATTTGACAATAGAACCTTAATAAAAGCTAAACTTAGAATTAAAATTAATAATTTTCGAATTTCGACCACAGGGCGTCTACTAGTTACTACTACTGTGCATACTTCTGAATTAAAAATAAACACAAGCTGCAGTATTTTGAAACAATGAGCGGACTTTAAATTTAAACGTGTAGTGAGCGTAAATTAAATTGTCGATAAATATCTATTATTTTCGACTTAAAAGCATTTTCGGAACTATTTAGCGACTACAGAACACATCTCTATTGGTAGTCATTTTTCTTTGGCATACTAATATCTTATTCAGAACTATAAAAAAAATTTCAAAATTAGAATTCAGCCATTTTCAAACTAAAATGGTAAAATAGTATTTTAGACGTATTTTTATCCAAATGCTAATTAAAATAAAATAACATTCACATGATGTATGCCATAGTCAACGAAACAATAAACCAGTTGGTTATCAAAACAACGCCAAATGTCTTCATTAAAAAAAAAATTGTGCTCTATGACAAAAAGGGATCGTTACCATAGACTAATAGCCACTTACAGAACCGCATCGAATCCTGTCATTAGTATTATTAGATTTGTGGCGATATGAGTCCGTATAAAAAGTAGGGTTCCATAATTATAGTCTGTGGTCCGTAATTTAGGGGTTAGTGACGCTTTATGGCGCTTTGTGATTTTTTAGCTAGTTCGCGATGTCGATAAGTACAATGTTTTGTCCTTATTTTGTTTGCTGGTAAGAATCTATTTTACATAATTTGATTTTTGCATATAAGTTTATATAAACATGTCTTGTGTCCTTTCTGTTATACAAAAACTTAGTTACATTTCAAAAATTTTAATGAACTGACTTTTTATTATCATATTTAAGTAAAATAGATTAAGATTTATTTAGATACAAGTATATCGACATTTGCATAAAACAGCACACCAAATCTGTTAAAATGGTATAAATAAATGTTTTAGTTTTTAATAATAATGTTACAGTAAAAATTGTCGAGCTTTGTGAATAAATTTGTTTATAATCATATGGTTTCATGTTTTGCTGTAGAAAAGCTCTTGGAGAGCTTATTTTTGACATAATATACTTTATTAAATATTACCTAAAACAAACCCTAATATTTATAAGCAGTTTATTGTTCTACCAAAGAGACGATGAAACCTCATTCTGTTTAGGCACTGGCCATGAAAATAACTTGCAAGAAACCTCAAAAACTTGTAGCACTAAGTTTCCTACTAAAGGAAAGCATTAAAACCTTATTTTGTTTACGCACTGGCCATCAATGTGTTTTTTATGAAAATTAAAAAATAAAAGAGCCGGCAAAGCTGCAATAGCCAGTGAAATGGTCTAAGGGCGGAGGGTCCGGTCGTTTATCGTGACAGCCGCGGGCGCGTGCAGCTTACTGCCGATACCAACATTAGGTACTCGCTTAACTCGACTAGAGAGAACAGACGCCGTTACTACAGATAATATTTGACGTCGCTTTAACTTATAACTTTTAGTCATTAATACTCTTTTATGACCAACAAAGATTCACTGATCGTAGACGGTACACGGTAATTATATAAAGATAGGTTAGCGGTCTATTTATTTTCAAGATTTCAAAACGAACCTTACAGCCCTTAAAGCTCTTATTCAGTTCCATTTGACTAATATTTACGTAGATTAGAAAAATCTATTAATTACATGACTTTAGTACTGTATCATTTTATTAACTGTCAAGAAACAAAGCGGGGTGTTAGAAGTTTGACGTGTGTATTTGAGTGTCGAATTTCTTAAACTACTGGGCTGATTTTGCTGCGATTCTTTCTTTGGTACTCAGCTGTAATTTATAAAGATCTGTTAAAACGTTTAATAAATCTATCGTAGAGATACTTAAATTATTCTAATACTAAAATCTTTACCTTAATCAATAATTCCATACAGAATACAATATAAGCAATTCACCAGCCGTTAGTAAATTGAAAACAATTAACATCCAAATATACTGCAAAACATAATTTCGCTATTGGCAACACTATACTTACATTATTACTGTTTATTGCAGGACTGTCGCCAGCACCTGGTATCATTCCTCAACAGCGGGTAGTTTAAAAACAAAAGGCACGTAGAAAGGCACAACTCGTGATGCCTCCAGGCGACACGGCTCATGATCTGCCACTTCGGGAACTACACCACAAAATCTCATAGATTATTCTCATACAGATACAACACTTCATTCTATCAATCTACTTCTAATCTTAAGAAAATTTATCCCTGTCTTAAATGTATAATTTCCACAATAAGGCTTTGAACAGTAATGTCATTTTTAAATACACATGTGTAAAAAACCTTTTAAACCTGGTTTTCGCGGTCGTTCAAATATCACATAAGCACTATAGGGGGGCGGAGAGGTCTTTGTTTTGTTTATTTTAAATGACATGGAGTTAGGGGGTCTTGATAATGATTAGATTGAACTTCTGATCGTAAATTATTAAAAAGCAATACATTAATTGAAAAATTAAGTAAGAGGTTTGCCTACTTTTGCTTACAAGGGGGATGGGGAGGTTAATAATCGTAATAAATCCGCTTACGTAATACTTGAATGGCCTCTTAAATAAAACATTAAAATTATTCGTCTTTTCTTTATTGCATCAATTCATAAGCCTGTTGATTTAGTAAGGACATTCCATACGTCTATCATAATATTCAAATATCTTGTAAATTTTAAAGTATTTTACGAGTAAGATAGAAAATTCACTCTTAGATGAAAAGGTCGTGAAGTGCTTTGTGTTTCGACTTCTGTGTGTCCATGGTTGGAATTATAATAAATAGGCCGACAGCATAACGTTGAAATGAATTACGTCATGTGACTGAGGTACTTTCTCTGGTTGTCTTAAAAAATCTAACAGTACCATTGTAAGCCCTTCCAAAATATTGTAAGTTCTACAAATTTAATCTTTGGCTATTTTTCATACGTCCATAAATGAGCAGCATATAAGTGATGTAGCTTTGAAATTATTTAAAACTTCAAGTGCGTAGAAATAAGGCTGAAGCCGGTGCTTAATTTTGATATAGAGTAACCGTTAATATACTTCAGGTATAGACAACCTTTGACATGTTCAGGGCCAAACTTTAACGTTCGCGGGCTACGTTTCGAAGTACTTAGTGGATTTTAAAGTATTTATAAGTACCTAATATAAAATTATATTTATAAGTACCTAATGTAATGTTTTTTTTAATTGTTTTTTTTTAATATCTCGTGGGCCGGATTATACCTTACAGAAGGCCGGATCCGGTTCGCGGGCCAATTGTTGTCTATATATGATACACATTATTGTAGGCGTGATTTAATATTACCAATTTTTGATAATAAAATAATTTAACAATTTTAAGAACTGTATTTGACAATTTTACTTCGAAACGAATATCTTTGTTACTAAAGTACAAAGAAACATTGATAATGGCTTATTTGTATAATTTATTCACCCATAATAAAACAGTTTTAACGCACGATAAAGAACTCATTTACATGCTGTGTTAAGCATTAAATAGTATTCGAAATTATTTTAAAGTTATGTTGCTTTATCATAGACTAGCTTTTGCCAGCAGCCTCGCTCGTCTTCATTTCGATTTTTACACTTTGGGTTAAGTTATTGGACTTTTAGTACGGATCCCTAATTTCTTTGAAAATGTAATATACCCCATAGCCTTCCTCGATAAATGTACTATCCAACACTGAGAGAATCTGACCGGCGGTTCTTAAGATTAGCACGTTCAAACAAACAAAATATTTCTTCGTCTCTATACTATCAGTTTAGATAATATCCTTTACGAATAACATATTTAATTGTATATTTTCGATTAGCAATTATCATTTAACTGCAATAAATGACTTCTCGCGTCTTATATTTATCCAAATATTAAGCTTTAAGCTAAAATACAAAAACGTACAAAGGCCTTACTACAATTCTACTTTTTAAAATGTATTTATGGGTATAAAATATGTCAAAAATTGTACCATTTATATGTATATAGCTATGTTATGATGACGATATCCGACAAATTGCTTGTATGTGTTATAATAAAAATATGAGAAATTTCTTTATAAAAATATATATTATATACTAGTTTATGCCTGCGGCTTCGATCGCGTTCGTGTCAATTTGTCAAACACTACTTGTCAATCTATAATTCGCTAAATCCATTCAAGTACAAACACACGCTAAGTACTCATTATATCCGTATAGATTTATATGTATATACTAGCTGTCCCCGCAAACGTCGTTTTGCCACATAATAATAGGGGTTGACGTAGAGGGGTGAAAATTGGGGGTTGTATGTATTTTTATACGCTGTATTTTAAAAAAATTAAAAAAAAAATTAAAAAAAACATTTAAGGGTGAACAACCCTTATCACTTTGAGGGATGAAAAATAGATGTTGTCCGATTCTCAGGGCTACTGAATAACTATATAAATTTTCATAAGATTCGGTCGAGCCGTTTCGGAGGAGTTCGATTACGCACCCCGTGACACGAGAATTTTATATATTAGATGAATGTCTTTAAAAGTCGTAGATTTCGACAGATTAAAAAAACAAGCATAAAGGTGATGTCACATAATTGTTAAAGTTCTCGAACGACTGAATCGCTATTAATTTGTAATTCAAATGACTATCTTTGACTAAATGAAAGAGAGGGTGGCCCCGCGCTTATTTCGCGCCCAATTTAAGCTCGATTAAAAACAAATTTCTATCAGAATGCATTGGTGGTTAATAGGGCTGTATATCATCGACATCGATTTTTGTGATTTACATCACCAGACCTCTTGAGTTGTTATTTTTTGATAACATAATGAACTGATTTTTATAAACCTGTTATACTTGTCTCAATTCTTACATTAATAATAATTTCTGACACGATATAACCGCCATATTCGAAAATATTTCTTACATAACAAGCGTTAATACATAGATAATAGATTAAACTCTTTCAATTTTTTTTTATGCGATAGGAAGGCAAACGAGCGTACAGTTCACTTATATTAAGCAATTTCTGTCGCCCATGGACATTTTCAAGATCACTAGATCTAGTAGACGCGTTGCCAACCTTAAGGCCTTATTTTATTTTCATTTCGAGCATTCGGAAATTCATAGACTGAAATCGAAACGCGCATAGCACTTCACGACTTTTCCATCTATGTTCCGCACGTGACCCGGACGGAACGTATAAATTATTAGAAGTTCCTCCCACCACATTTAATACTCGAAATGCCTGCGTTTATATAAATATACCATTAAAACTAAACCATAGATAATAAATTGTATATTTCGCGCTTATCCCTAAACTTACTGTCAACCAGGATTGGTGACTGTACCACAGATAATACTAGTAATTCAGAACAAAACTGTTTGATCTCGAGGCGGTAGGTTGGACGGCCACGCCCGAGCAAGGTGGATTGTAACGCTATGATACTTATCTAAGAATTCTGTTATTTACTGTGAGATGGAAATATAGTGACTGCTCTGTTCATAGATGGAATTGTTTAAATTGTTCGTAAGCAATTTTGAATTCCGGTTTCGTACGTTTATAACTGATGGAGAATTTAAACGATGAATATTAAAATCATAAAGAAATGTATATTAGTGTAATATATATAAATCTCCTGTCACGATGTTTGGCCGGGATGAACTCAGCAACTACTGACCCGTTTTTAGCGTTTTTTTCTTTAAAATGAGTGCTATGCTCCAACTTAAGACTTAGGATAGTTTATTTATCAATTTATAGT
>JAOSYY010000016.1:667025-685901 GCA_025727935.1 Hebomoia glaucippe
ACCGATCAAACTTTTGATTATCCGCTCTTAGACTGAGACAAATGCTTTAGAAAGTTATACAACTGTAACTATGAACAAAATACTATTTATATTCAATATTTAATGAATAGAAACTGATTATAATTTGATTATACATAGGTACGAATTAGAAAAATATCTAAATTTCGCCTCATAGCAAATAAAATTACTCAAGACTTTAAAATTACTTACAACTATGTGGCTTTCACTAAGATTATTTAATGCAATGACATAAATAATTATTCACTTAAACATTGCCAACAAGATCTTTATCTTTCCAACACTTAAAACACAGCACTATTAACACCAAAATATTGAGAAAAACCTACACAAGTTATTATACTACGTGGTCACACTTTTATAGAGTTGCGCACGCGCTGATAGCCAATAGACTGATAACTAATAATAATTATAACGTAGGCAACTAGTGATTATGCCCACACTACACCGTTATAAGCTTTCAACTGACGCGTCATTGAAATATCAAGCTATCATAGATCTAAGTGATAGCACAGACTATAAATGTTAACCAAAGAGAAATTTACCATCAACGTATGACGCCGAGGTCAACTTTTTTGGAAGCTGTTAAAATCTTTTGAAAATAAACAAAATAAAATAATTATTAAATACAACCTTCTTTATGTATAAAACTTTTATAAAAAGTTTTTGGGAATTCTTTTTTTTCGAGAGACATAGAATTAGTCTTTCAGTGTAAAGGGTTTAAATTATTAAAAATATAAATTAAAATACTATTTATAACCATAAATATGCACTATCTGATAACTAAATTTGTGAATGTGTATGATAAAACATTACATAAACCTGGTGGGATTTGCTAGTCAATCTTAAAATATATTAATTGTAATTATCTGTATATGTCATAATCTGTATTTCACAATATATACTTAATTCAATGTTGATTATTTCAAAAAATAAATCCAACCGATTATTAAAAATAAACTTTTTTAACCTGTATTCCCAACAGAAAGGTGTTATAACGTGGGAAGTTTTTTCCATCAAACATGATATTAGAAAAGTTTTAATTGTAAAAGGACAGCGGATAATCACAGAGCGGTCCATCCCGACAATTATCCTGGGAAAAAACTGGATTCTACCTGATTAGAAGAATAAACATTAATCGCATAACTTTTGTATTAAATGTCTGATTATTACATTTTTATTAACTTTAGTTTGAACTAACAAACAATAGAATATTTGTTACTTTTAACCTCGTATGGAAATATAATTTTACATAAATATATAGTTCGGACAATAGTGCTAAAATATATTTGAGATTATGCTATGTAGTTTCCCTTAAATTATATAGTAAAACATTATACTACATAATGGTACATCAAAACGTTAATCACAAAAGTTTCCACTAGTTAGTTTAATCTCGGGGCAAATACTAAGAAGTATTATTGGATAGGAATAACAACCACTGAAACGTGACTATGGCTCTATAGAAATACACGTTTTTTATTGCATAGATTAAGAAAGTTCCAAAAAGTGTACCACAGTTTAATTCCTACAGTCAAAAAAACATAATCGAGAATTTCTCGATGTATGTTCAAACAAATGACATCTGAACAATTTTTAAATACTTAATTAAAAAGTTTCTCTATGATCTATTACGAATGAACAGATATGCAAACTGCAACTTTATTATGTTTTATTTAAAGTTGACAACGCGTCTACACGATCGACTGGTCTATGAGGTGTCCGTCGGTGACAATAATCACTTACTTATAGGCGACCTGTATGCTCGTTTGCCTTCTTATCGTAAAAAAAAATATGTTACGCATATTTTTGAGTAAAGAGTTTGTATACGCCAAAAATTAATATCAAATAAAAGCGTATTGATATTTAAAGAAGCGCTAGCAAATCAACACTTCTCAGAACAAAAGAATATCAGCGATGCGACAAAGCAGACCGACTCCAGCCCGCACTCAATAAATAACATTGCCTAATCACCCCTAATTGGGATGCACCGTGACCCAACTTAACCTCACCAAAAACAAAAACAAAATACCAACATAATGATACATGCCACGTTTAAGATCGCTCCAACTCTTTTAATTTTCAAACGTTACCTTTAAACTGTAATTATCTTCGCGTTTCCGAACTTAAATATAGAGTTATAATAGTTGAGTGTTTGCCTTTTTTCTAGATTTATTTAGTTTTATAGATATTGTGAAATTAGAGGTTTATGGTAAGCTAATGGTTGTAAATGTGACCGTATTCTGAAATCTTATTAGGTATATTGTGGGACGAAATATTAATTCTTGGTAACAGTTTAATTTTTTTCAGATTCTTTGTCTTATGCATTTTAACAACGGACCATTTTTATATATTTATAATATATGTAAAAAATATTATTTATATATACGTTACAAATACCAAAACAATTTAAAATAGTGGAGAATGTTTCTGTAAATTATTTTATAACTATATTTATACATTTCAATATTTATTTCACTAGCTCAGTTTAAAAGAAGTCCCATATCAAAGTTAAACCAGGAATCGTATTTAGCCGTTCAACTCTACCATATATACATAGGAATGTGTTTTTTAAACACACACTAGTTAATTTGCGTTAAATTGTAATTATAGCAAAAAATATTTATATGACACTATGAAATTGAAATAGTAACATTTTCCATTGTGTATTACTATATTTTCGATGTTCTTCTTTTGGCAGAATAGTAATAAAATTTAAAAGGACGAGCGCGTAAATAGACATTTTAATGAACACCAATTAGTTGCCGGATAATTGATTCCAGTGTTTTTCTAAAACTGGTTACAATATAATAAAAAAAAACTATATATGACATTAACATTTTGTATGTATTCTGTTAGCAAGGAGCTATTTTGGCAACTGTAAAACTACCATGTCTTACGTTTCAAATAAATAAATATTCATGTGTAAAACGTGTTTCTTAAGATTACATTATAGTATTAATATTGTCTTTTTAGCTATGTATCTATGTAAGAAGCTTTGGATTTTTTTTTAAATCCATATTTTACTGCTCACAAGGGACACTATCATTTACCTATAAATCATTTAGCATATTTTACGGGTACAATAATTTACATACTACCCTCCACCGTGGAGCGAACCACGCTTTACTAATTGAGCCATTTCACAGATAAGTAGATAAAACACGGAACAGGACAGACCCTAAATTATGCGTATTATTTGCATATAATAATTGTGGGGGTGACATATTTTGTACGGCGATCCAGAATGGAATTTATAACATGTTGTGTTAACGGAAAATGGCATTTATTTCTTTATAATAAAGGTTATGTTTGTGTGAAATGAAGAGCAAAGAGATATAAAAACAATTGAGTTTGCAGAGTCCCGGTGGGATTGGGATTGAGAAAAGGACCGCACTGGGAATGCAGTTATGCAGATTTGGTAATGATGCCAGTTACGTTTGATCGTGCGGTGCTATTGAGGGTACTCGGATAGACCACAAAAAACAACATAAAAGCTTTGCTATTTGTCTTATGGGGTTCAAAATGGTTTAAGGAAAACATAAAATGTAAGAACTGAACTTACAACTGACGCTTACTCGAAGTAACAAAAGTATACGGTTTTTATTTAATGCGGATTAGGTAGTGTTCTTTATTCAAATTTGAAACATGACATATAACAACTATATTTTAATATTAAGTCTAAAAACCTCAAAGATTTAAGTGTCACAGGTTATATTAGTTAATACATAAGCACAGTTTACCAGGAATTTTTAATTATCTGTATTTCCAATTAATATTTTATTCACATTTAATAAATATTAATCAGAATATGTATAAAATAAAAATATAAAGATTGATTTAAATTTTCTTTTATCCTTCTAATAAACTAAGAAAATTGTCATTGTAATCTTCTTACTATAGAATCTTGTCTAAGAATATCGTATATTAGATATATTGAAAATATGATATAATAATCTGTGGAAACTTTCGGCAGCTAATTATGTACAAATCCGCAAGAGGGCGGTAACAGGCTTACAATCAGGTGTCCACAAGTCCCGGGAGAAATGATATTTCATTTCTGTGCCCTGGGAACGGGAAAGAATAAACTTCGGGATCGTGTTGAGCACAAAAATCAACACTTACACCATTGTACTCGTTGATCATTTCAAGTGAATAGAAGATCGCATAAAAATGGATATGTCTCTTTTGCTAATTCAGTTTTGCTTGTCGTTGGACTTCTATTTGATATTTTATGACAATTAATTTAACAATGCATTTAATTCAAACGTTCTGTATTTTAAGAAGGCTAAGTATTCAATGTGGTACATCATTATTTATTTAGAAAAATAAAGACATTTAACTAACTTAGATACTAAGATCAGGTAAATCTAAATGTCGTGTTAATTAGGAGATTAACAAACTCATATTATCAAGAAATATTATATTTATTATTTAAATGCCGTATCCAAACTCGGCACAGCGCGCTCCCCATAATCCTACGGGATTAGCTCTCTCTGAATGTCAAGTGTCACTCAGAGCGCGCGAAATATTGACAATACAGATTATATATACATATAATAAAATATAGGGATAGACCCAAGTGTCGCCATTTCTTCCATTTTATGAAATAATGAGGCCCGTAAAGTTTTCTATTATACTTAATATATAATACAACATATGGCCAACTAGATAAGTTAATAAAATTTCTTTAATAAGATACGGCTATTTTGAAGTACATGTATTCTTATCATATCCATTTCAAGTCGCATATTATATTATTTAATTAAGTGAGCTTAAGTAATTAAGTTTTAGTTCCAATACACTTATTGTGCATATTTTAATGATGTCGTCGTACAAAAATAAGTCGGCAAACATTGGTTTTATAGCACATAAATAAAATGCTATATATAAAAACTCCTTGCTTGAACCTCCTGAATAAAAGCAGAAAGTTAATAAAGAACGGTCGGTAGTACAAATAAGATCACGTGACTGCGCCCTCTGGCGGTCACGTGTCGTTACACCGATAGGGATCTTTCGCGCGCGAAATTGTCTATGCTTGAAATCAAATTGTCTATGAATGTGAAGTACGGCTTAACTTATTACGACTGCAATTAAACGTACGCGTTATTTAAGTATTTTTTTTAAATAGTGACATGATTATTATCTCGTTTTTTATTGTTTATTGGTAATGTTTAAAAAAATGTTAAATTTTTCTCGTCTATATTGGGTAAAAGCGATTTACAAACGGATGTTTTAGTAAAAGTTCAAGAACTATTATCAAGTTTCACTTCACAAATCAATAATAATTAGCTAACATTATTAATGAGCAAAACACGTGTTCTCATTATTATTAGGCTTCAAGCTATAAAGGGAATTTCGAAGAGAATTTCGGAATGTTAAGAAATTGCTAAAGTATTTCCTTATTTAAAAAAAATAATGCTTGTTTTTTAAAATCTTACTGTGCATTGCATTTCTACCAATATAAAAAAAAATATTTGTCATTACTGTAAGTGTATTTATTAGTCTGTTATACAAAATTGTGAATAGTAATTACATGTTAAGAATTCAATTCATGAATACCACTCAGATGAAAACAAAATATCTTGTCCTTTACGAAGAATTTGCGTATACCTAAGAGATTCCCTTTCCACGTGTCTGAAGTATTACGATACAAACATTTTTACATCAATTGAGAGCGTCTGTGACCGATATAAGCCTCCTATACTTAGTATTTCGCTTTAGGGTTAAGCTGTCGTTGATGGTATTTTTAGCCAGTGATTATATTGATAATTATAGCGGTTACAGACAATTAATCATAGCGTAAATTAAGATTTTCAATAAAGGTCAAGTGTGCTATAAAAGTGTTAATGTAAAATAAAAAGTAGTAATTAAAAATACATTATTTTTTCAAATTCAAAGTGTTAATATTCATTTCGCCAACAAATTCTGGTTATCGGTCGATGCGAAAATAATTAAACAATAAGGACTTAATAATGAAGTGTCCGTTAAATGTTGCCAGACGCGAAGGTGACGTTATTAGAATTTAAATTTAAATAAATGACGAATAATTCTTGTACTATAAGTAATTAATATTCTCTCAATTATAATTTTTAAATTATAAATTTATAGTTTATTTATTGGGTAATACCATTTTTGTACTGGCAAGAAAATAGCGTTTCGCGCCATCATTAATTCAAGTGGCCAAGTGCCATTTTGACGTGTGGCGCGCAGATGACCATACTAGATGGCCGCGGGCCTGTAATTTGAATAACACCATTCAATTTACCATTTTCACGGCATATTCGACGCATTTTGAACTATATCTTTCAAGAAAACTCTAAATATAATCAACAAAAGCAACATCATATATAAGTTCTTTCTTCTGTATTTTTACACGAACTAACATATATGTATTTATTTATACTTCTCTAATAAATATTATTTTTTTTATAAAAATATTGTATAATATATTAAATTACGAGCTTGTTATCTGTGCATGATCTAAGTATTTTATTCATCACTCGTATAACCCTACAGATATCAAAAACGCTCTTGGCCCTCATAAAATATGTCCTACAAATAACATAAACGACATAAAGACACGCACGTTCGTCCACTTCAGTGATCGAGAGGATAATGCGCGATAATTCTAAATTTAAATTTGAAGAACTTACGGTCGCGCACGGGTCTGGGTTGCCAGTTACATAATTAGAAAATGGAAGGGTTTGTGCGCAGCCCGGGGCGTCACTACTATCGCTCAGCATCGAGTCACAACCGCTAGTGATGTATTATGTTGATATTATATCGACAATAATAAAAGATGGTATTAATATAACCTACCTCCTTTATTTAGATTTTTGATTAAGAACTTTTATTAAAAGTATACAAATATTCTGTTCATTCATTTAGTACCTGTTTAATTGAAAAAAATATATATATGTAAGGTGTTTTAAGCCGATGAAGTACAAATGTCATAAATTTACAAATGATTTTAGACAAGAATTGAACTGGTCATATTCCAATGGGCGTACCACTGAGCCTACATAAATCACGAATCATACATACATGCTATTAAACATAATTTCTATCCAATTAGGTTGTCAGTACTATAACGAACAGATCATTAACATACCACCGAAATCCATGACATTATGTGACAGCCTGCGGCTTCCAAACTGTGAATCCACTAATTTAGGGTGAACAGTCTTTTCTAAAAATTCCTAGACTCTACTTACATTATAATACAAGTATGCTTTATTATAATAGTGATGATTCTTAACACTCTCCAAAAAGATCAAGGTACTATTAAAAATCTACTAAAACATTTATATTAGTCTACTAAACTTCTTACATAATGTCAAAGAATGGCTTCAAGTATATTTAGCATCGTTATTTTTTTAAACATTGATTTGGAAACTATTTATTACAGAAAATACTTTTATCTCGTGTAATTTTATACTAATAATAATATTATAATGTAATTATAATTGTGTGAGAACATAAAATTGAAAAATATTTGTTTCTTAATGTTGATATGTTCTCACGTTCATGTTTGTCAGATTTAAGTGGTAACCGAAATGAAAATACCAGGAGGCACTGATCGCGTGACAATGTAGAGCTACCCGAAGAGGATTCCGATGGGAACCGAACCTAATGCCCGTCTAAACTCTGACAAATTGCAAGGATTTACTTCAAAAATGCGTTAATAAGTCGTAAAATTGGCTGTGTGTTACACCGAATTGTACGCACTAAACAACTAATGATAATAGCGAAAAATGATATGTTCGATTTTTAATGTTTTATTCGTTCAATTTTAAGATTAATTTTTATAGTCGTATGTACCAAGAACCATATTTTAACATGCTTTTACGATGATTTGTAACTAAAAACGTTGATAATTAATATTCACCTTCTCCTTATTGTCATAGTCAGGTGAAAATTTGTATATTGCCTTAAAAGTTATTTATGTAATACAACTGAATTATTCTATAATTTGCTATCTTGAAGCTAAAAACTACATTTTTTGACATAATAAATGCAGACTTTGAGAAATAAAGTAATCAATATATAGTTATATTCTTCAATAAATTTAATAAACGGTTTAAATAAATTGATATTTATTTTGCAACTAAAAACGTTTCACTTACCTGACACAGATTAAAAATGATTATTATTCTTTTAATAGCTTTTTGAAATCGGTACACTACGGTGTAACACATGGCCGTGGTAAGTTGCAATTATGAAATTTTAGGCTATCATTTCGTTGGAGCTAGGTTAGGCCCAGTCGTGACTTTCCAAACACGACCTGAGAATTCTTTGATGTAGGCCTCTTTGATCTGAGTGGAGGCGTCGGCGCCTAAATTTTTACAAATTATAGGTACGTTTATTATTTTCGGACACTCGAAAGATAAGGTTAAAAGTCATATCATTGCTTTAAAAGCTTATATTTTTAAAATCTAAAAATATGTCTTTTGAAAAATAATTTAAATCAAGAAAGTTTTATTTAAACGAAAAAATCGACACGAAATCTGAAATTATGGGACGAATTTGTAAATTATTAAAATTAAACATTTTAAAAATAATAACTCTCGTCAATAAATAATTGTAAAAAAGGCTTTTTTTCTTTTGGTGAACAATTTTTAATTTGCGGCTTACGAAATATATACTTTTTAGCTTCAATACTATTTATAAGAGAAGACTTTAGATCAGTAAAGGTGAAGTCAATTCCTGATGAAGAGAGTTTTTGTTTGTTTGTTTAAACGCGTTAATCTCAGGAACCGCTAGTATGATTTCAAAAATTCTTTCAGTGTTGCATAGTGCATTTATCGAGGAGGGCTAAACCCTATATTATATTTTAAAAAACAATAGGTATCCTCACTAAAAGTCCAATAATATGACCCAAGATGTAAAAACGGAAATAAACGCGAACGAAGTCACACGCAGGAGCTAGTTATTTAATAATGTTCAATTAATTTATTTATTTCGAGAATCGTAACTAAATACTGAAGTCGAAGCCATTACTGGACTTTAAAATCTTTTCATCTATTAATTAATTATCTTGCTCTTGTTTGTCACAGAGCCCTATTTCTTACGTGCGGACCCTACAGGCATGAAGTAACTAAGCTTCTCATTTGCCCTCTAAAGAACAATAGCAAAAACTGCGATCTAATAATTTGTATTGAATGCTTAACAAATGGTTAATATAAATAAGCTGTATTCAGAATTGTAATAATAGCGTTTAGTTCAAGCTCAGATGTTAGATAACGTGGAATGGACCGAGTTATTGAAATTATAGGTCTGTTATAGCTTACAACTATTTATTTGATAAACTTCGATGAATTTTATAAATTGGTGGTTAGAGTTTTTAGATCTATGAGTCATTTGTTATGGTAATAAATTAATGTACTACAAGAAACATTTATACGTAGATACAGGCAGTAACACTAGTTTCTGCGTACTTTGTAATGAAAAGTTATTCTTAGTCTTAATTTTACAAATCTTGATCAATATTTATTTCGTAAAATGTAAGAGATCATGATAGCAAATAATTAGTTGAAATATTATGTAATTTTATTGTTTTCGAATAAATATTGCATACCGAAATCATTTAAAGTTTATTTAAAAAGTCTGTATATTCGATTTTTGTTAATATTGCAGCACAAGGTACAGAAATTATCTTCATAATACATCTAGTTGAAATAACTAATTAATCCAAATGATGCGCCATCTAGTATCAAATAGTATAAGCGTGAGTACTACTATTCGACAACAGATAATAATAATGGTTATTTTCATCAAACATTCAAAAAAACTATTTTATTATATTTAAAACTTTTAAAACATAATATAATTTAATAATGCAAACTTTCATATTATTAAATAAATTTAATTTATTTCTAACATACTGAAAAACACCCTGCAATGAAAATTGTCAAGAAATTGTCAAAGGGCTGTCACACTTCACAATTGAAAATTTGTTTGTCATTCGAACATCTATTTCAACTCGAAAAACTGTTTGTAATTCCATCAAAATCTAAAATATTAAATAGAACTTAATACTTATCTGAAAGTCATGGCTTTGTTAGATTTTTGTCGTCTTGATGAGAAGATTAATCTAAAACCTGCCGACACTCTCGCCAATTTCCAAAACGATGTCGTCGGCTACACTCATAATTTCCTAAACAGCGCTCAACTTGCGACGCCTCCGTTTGCAAACGTAAGTAAGGATTTTTGTTGAAAATATAACCCATTTCTTAAAAGCAAATTAATCTAATGTTTCTTTCAGCCGGTAGAAACTTTGGCGCAGTTTAACACAAAAGATGAGACTGGCAAACAAATCAAAATCGAATTCGACCACGGTACTACTACGCTCGGTTTTCGTTATAAAGTAAGTTATTCATCTTCTTAATTCCTCATTGAAATACAAGTTATTAACTTCGACTTTTTTGCACAATTTAAAAAACCATATAAACTCTATGATAAAATTAGTTGCAAATCTCGTTAAAATCTATGTACTTAAAAGATCCAACTAACCTCTTAAGAGTATGTAAATAATAAATTAATTCAACTTATGTATAAATTACGTCAGTCTTTTCCCAGAAAAATCAAGTATTAAAAAGAATTCACTTAACTATGCAACCATTGAAGATTTTTTTGTCTTTCTCGACCACTATATTTTAAGTTATGTACTCACTTTGATATGAGTATTGATTTGGATCATATGAAACATAGTCTCTGTTATCGAAATTAATATGGTTAACCAGATTTTTAATAAAAATAAATTAATTCTTTAAATATCTTTTTGGACCTATCTGCATTGCTGCTCAATAGTTATTTATAACATTTTTACTAGCTTTTATTATAGTTTTAATACATTATGTACATATAAAAATCTAGGTTCTAAATGTAAATAACCATATACTACATAAAATTTCTTAATCTACTTACTCATTTTTGTCATTACACTCTTACAGGGAGGCGTTTTGTTAGCAGTAGACTCCCGAGCCACTGGTGGTCAATTCATTGGATCGCAGTCTATGAAAAAGATTGTTGAAATCAATGACTACTTACTTGGTAAATTCATCATTTGTTCTAATAGCATCTACAAAATTACATCAAGTCCATTAATATTAACTTTTAGCATTGAGTTCAATGTTTCATCTGAGAGTTTTTAGTATTATTATTTTTAATATTAATTCCAGGAAACATTTATAACGATTTATGGACCTTTATATAAATTTAAAATATACTTGTATATTTCCGAATCTGACTAGCTATTTTGGTGTATTGTTCGAAAGGAATTTTAATATAAATCTCATGTTGATTAACATAGGAACACTGGCTGGTGGTGCCGCTGATTGTGTCTACTGGGACCGTGTACTCGCAAAACAATGCAGACTTTACGAACTCAGGAATAGAGAGCGCATCTCTGTAGCTGCCGCTAGTAAACTTATGGCCAATATGGTTTATAACTACAAAGGCATGGGTTTGAGCATGGGAATGATGCTCGCTGGTTTTGATAAGAGAGTAAGATATATTTTATTTCATTAATTTATTTTGAGACTCCTAGTGGGGAAAGAGATACAGTTTTATGTCTGTTTCGAGTAGATCAGCCTTTTATGCCTTACTGCACAAATTTTCTATTATATTTTATTACTTCAGGATTTGAACCAAAAAATTCTAAACACAGTTGGTCTACATGTGAAAAACATTTTGTTACATTAATGTAAAAAATATTTTAGTTAAATAAACTATGTAATTAATTGAGTTATTTCAGGTTTTATGTAACATACTTGCTAAATGACATTTATATTAGAATATATTTTAATTTCTGATCATTGTGATTATATTTGCAGGGTGCACAATTATACTATGTAGACAGTGAAGGGACTCGTACACCAGGCAAAGTCTTTTCGGTGGGATCAGGATCTGTGTACGCCTTTGGTGTTCTAGACTCTGGTTATCGCTGGGATCTTGAAGATTTAGAAGCTCAAGGTATTTTTAATATTATATACAGTTGTATTTATAAGTGAATTACCAATATAAAATTTAAGCCAAGTCTTAAATTATTTTTAAGACAAAAACTGCTATCTTGTTTTATAATTCATTATAAAAACAATCTACATTTTTCGGAGTTCTCTTTATTGCATCTCTTGCACTATTAACATCTGTCAGGTCAGCAGTAGTTTTATAGTTATTTTAACATAGATCCATACTTTTACCAACATACTGTGGTGTAATTTATACTTTAAAAAAACATTTTTGGTAACTAGAACTTGGTCGTCGAGCAATCTACCACGCGACTCACCGTGATGCCTACTCCGGTGGAATCATTCGTGTATACCACATCAGCGACAAAGGCTGGGTCAACATCTCCAACGAAGACTGCTCCGACTTGCACTACAAATACCAAGAGGAGAAAGAGAACAGTGAATAAGTCCTTTAATAAATTTCTTAATTAAAATTGTTCTTTATTTAATCCATTTGAAAACCCTTCAATAAATATTAATCATTTACCATAGGAAAGATACTAAAGGCTAAACAGCTGGCTGGGTAGCTTTTTTATTTTGCCAACAAATGGAATAATTTGACAGGAAACAATGTTTAATGCATAAAATCGGTGCCTATTAGCTTTACAATATAGATAATTCCTTACTATCTCTTAGTATTTATGGTAAGTATTTAAAAAAATATATATCTTTGTTTTGTTTTTAAGAGTGTTGAAATAAAAGTAATACAAACTCGAAGGACTATATTTTAATAAATAACTTAAGAGTAAGAGAATTACTTATAAAGCTGCACAATTATGATTTCTTCTCTTTATCTTTTACAACTTCTATTTCTTCCATAGACTCCTCAAGCTCCCAGTCTTTCAATGGCATGTCTGTTAATCTATAGAATTTTCCATGCTTGCCTATACCTGTAAAACATTACAATATCAATATATGAAAAAAAAAACAATTTTGTTCAAGTTCTCTTAGGCATCTTGTCCTAGAAGAAGCCAGGTAAAAACACTTGTAAATGTAAATGTTGACATCGGTACTAAGTGTAGGACGACTCGACTTTTTTTAGAAAATTTCAGTCATTAATGTTTTAGAATCTCAACTTATATCTAGCAGGAACATTATGTGATTCTTTGGCCAGATAGTCTAATTTATACTCATGGACCCAGAGCTAGAACGCATATTGGATAAGTTGTTTGAAGTATTAAAAAAGCCTGCTTAATTGACAGTTTCATCATACCAGGATATTACAATCTTAGTTTATAGACCAAGACTAAAATGAGTTTTAGCTTAAGATGTACAAAAATTATTTATATAATTGTGGCAAATAAATGTTATATTGGCGACAGATGAGCAGTAAAAGTGTAACTGCTTTACATAATATTTTCTTGTGCATCTAAAGAAATAAGTAGTTCCGACAAACCTCCTTTAAACTTCTGCACACCCTGGTTAAGGTCTTCTATAGCAGAGCCAAGTAGACTACTCATAACGGCTTCATCCCTCATACTTTCCTCAGTGTTTGGATTCAATTGCGAATTAACTGCTGCCAACTTGTCCATGATCAATGCATTTTGAGGGAATTTAATTAATGATTTTGCGAGTTTGATTGACTCTCCTAGTGCTGTGTCATACAAAATACATATTTTGAATAAAATTTGTTTACTATTGAGATTATTTGCAGTAGACAGCAATCCTTTACTTGAAGCGATATTCATAGAAATATTCTTACCGGTGCCAGTAGCTGTTAATTTACAACCAAGACCCATAGCATATGCCTCTGTCCCAGAGATAGGTCGACCAGTCATAAGTAAATCCAAAGCTCGAGAGAGTCCAATCAGTCCTGTGAGGCGTCTTGCACCATACAAGCTTTGTGGTGCACCTAGAAATAAATTATATACAATAAAAATATTTGTAGAGTGGTACATTTTGAAGGTGGCAAATTGTAGTAGTTTATATTTCCTTATTAGTAAATAGCAGTTGCTGTCGGGCACACTAGCATTTTTCATGTATTTGTCTATGTCTAATTAAAATTTCAAACTCAAGATGTCTAAGTAAAAATTAATATAGTAATATTTATTAGTGACAACAATACTAACCGAAACGTCTTCCCAGACAACCCAGCACAGCCGTTTCTTCTATAATTCGCAAGTCACAAGCTAAAGCTAATTCAAAGCCTTCAGCTACTGCATACCCCTGAACTGCTGCTATGGTTGGTTTGTCACATAGAGGACGACGGAGCAATCTGGCCTGTATATGAAATATTACCTTTATGATTTAAGTTTTAATCAAAAACAAGATAAGTGTTCGAATAATAATTAAAAATCAGTCCTTGACTGCGTTTATAATGAACCTCCAAAACGGTTGAATCTATATTGATGAAAATTTTTATGTGTCTTCAAGTGGGTTTGAGAATTATTTAGATTAAGAAAACACCTAGATGTTTTTAGTATTTAGGGCATGATTACAAAAAAATCAAAACATCCTAAGAAAAATATAATTTTATTAAAATACTATGAATACTTACTGCAGCATCGGTAAGTGTACTATATCCTTTGGCACCCACTTCATCCAGATCAAATCCCGAGCAAAAACTGCCTCCTTCTCCATTAAATACTAAAACTTTGGCCTCTGGATCTTTATCAAATGCATCAATTGCTTGAACCATCTCCTGCAATGTGGGCACATCCAAACTATTGCGTGTTGGTTGCCTATCTATGTTCAGGGTTGTAATACCTCCATACTTTTCTATAGATATATCTGAAAAAAACAATCTCATGTTATGGATGTGCAAATAATAATTTATTATTTTCTCTCCATACATATTACTGTAATTTTCTGTCCAGTTTTCTAAATAGCGGTAAATCTTAGTTTAAATTACACAGGATATAGTTAGAAATGTAGAGTAAAATTTTGTATTATAAATTAAAAGAAAGAACTCCATGTGATACCGGATAAAACTAAAATACTTATATATACCGTATTTATGCTAGCATTACACACCTACTTATATCTAGTGTAAGAAAAACCAATTATCATTAATTAAGAGGCTCCTCCACTTACTTCTTCGTGCTTCTTCAACATTTGTTACTTCATCTTTGTTCTTTGCATTATCAGATGCAAAATTACGCACAGTATTAATAATAGTTTGATATCTAAACTTGGATACCGGCCTCAGACATTTTATTATAAACCTCATTATGTTACATAAATTTATTGAATTTGGCGCAACGATTTAAGCAGTACAACCTAAGGTATTCGATACCATAAAACAGGGTTATGTTTTGACTTTTTGTTTAAACTTTGCCACAGATAAAATAATACAAATGGACATATATTACAACAAACATCATTTCTAATTAAATTTACTTATGGGTTAGTTAAAAAAATATATAAAAATGGATCGTTTAATAAATGATTGCAGTTAATATGAAATTTATTTTTAGTGGTAGTTGAAAACGTACATTAAATTTCAGGCTTTAATTGCAATATTTATACGAGTAGAATTTTAAATGTATTTATAAAAAATTCAACGAAATAATTTATTTTAGAATTTAATAAAAATTCCATTTAATAATAGTAAAAATTAATTAATATCAATATAGTAATATTAATTTAAAATGTCTCTACACATACAGAATTACTAGGATAGTAATAAATAACATATGATAAATGTCAAGTAATGCGTCTTTCAAAGCCGAGTTTCTAAAATCCGACTGTCATTCGGCTTTTTGCAAGTTCGTTTTCCTTTTTCTGTGCTCTTCTAAACAAATTCTCATAAGACACGTGTCCTAAAAAAAATAACTACTCATATTGTTTCACAATTCAATATTATTATTTCTAATGTTTATCAGTTAACTGTGTACAGTGACACCAAAACATCGAATAAGTCAAGTGCTTTACAATAATCACATAAAAAGCGGCAAAAATGTCTGAATTCAAGGACTGGTTCAATAGTGTACCCTTTTTTACTCGTTATTGGCTAACATTCACAGTGGTTTTGAGTCTACTTGGAAGATTTGGCCTTGTGAATTATTATTATTTATTGTTAAATTACTATCCCATAATATACCAACTTCAGGTACAGTGCTATTTTGATAAAATTAGTATCGGCATATAGTACATACATATCGTTTTCCTTGATATCATTTGATAAGTATTCATATGATGAGTGTTCATTAATCTCAATATAAAGACTATGTTTACATTTTCATTTTTTAGCAATATTCCAATTAAATTGATTTTTAGTAACATTTCAATGTCTACTATCTTACAATTCTCAATAAATATACATTAAAACTTTGTTACAGATATGGCGACCATTTACTGCTCTACTCTATTATCCAACAGGATTCCAATTCCTGATAAACTGTTATTTCCTCTACAGTTATTCACAGCGGTTAGAGACAGGGATGTTTGCAGGGAAACCAGCCGATTATTTCTATATGTTACTGTTCAATTGGGCCTGTTGTGTAATTATAGGTCTACTTATTGACCTACCAGTAAGTATTATAAAATATGTTACGCATACATTTAATCATGCCCTTTCTCAGTAGTGGTAGGCACAGACCATGGGTTTCCTCGTGCTGTGATAACAACAAACTCCTTTCGCTTCCTCTATTCCCTTTAATACTAAACCTAATATATTCAACTTAGCAAAAAAGCCATATCCATTTTTATGTGATCTTCTGTTCACTTGAAATGATCAACGAGTACAATGGTGTAAGTGTTGATTATTGTGCTCAACACAATACTGAAGTTTATTCTTTCCCATTCCCAGGGCATAGAAATGAAATATCATTTCTCCTGGGACTTGTGGACAGCTGATTTTAAGCCTATTACTGCCCTCTTGCTGATTTGTACATAATTAGCTGTCGAAAGTTTCCACAGATTATTATATCATATTTTCAATATATTTAATATTGGATATTCATAGACAAGTTTGTATAGTACTAACATTGCGAGGTTAATTTTCTCAGTTTATCAAAGGGATAAAAGATAAATTTAAACCAATCTATATATTTTTTATTTTCTACATATTCTGATTAATATTTATTAAATGTGAATAAAATATTAATTAGAAATACAGATAATTATAAGTTCCTGGTAAACTGTACTTATGCATTAACTATTATTATATAATCTTGTATTTTTATGTATATTTAAAATACATAACTTTTGAGAAAAACCCCAGCATTAAAAACTCCAACGACTCATACCTATTTACTAAGTACACAACATCTTAAGTGTATTTACAAACAGTCCCCTAAATGAAATATCTAAATATTCGTTATTAATGTATTATTTTTCTTTAGATTCTAATGGACCCAATGGTGTTATCAGTCTTGTATGTTTGGTGTCAACTCAATAAGGATGTGATTGTATCTTTCTGGTTCGGAACACGGTTCAAGGCTATGTACTTACCATGGGTCTTAGTAGCTTTCAACATAGTTGTTAATAAACAGTAAGTTACCTTTTAGAACAGTTTTCAATAGTATTATGCTGTGTTCTTTTCAAAACATAATTAATTTGATTTGTTTTCAGTGGTGCAATAGACTTCCTCGGAATTCTTATTGGACATCTAACGTTCTTCTTACTGTTCAAATATCCACAAGAACTGGGAGGTCCTGCTTTGTTGGCACCGCCTTCTTTCTTGTAAGCATGATTTCAATACTTTAACAATATTTTTATTTTTCATTTATTTTCAGAAATACTTATATAGGTTATTTGAACAAATCTATCTTGAGATTGACAATAACCTTCCGTAGTCGAGTCATGACAATTTGTCAAGTGCACCAGTGACCTTACGCTACAAACAGGTCAATGGCTGGTCATTTTTGTTTATTGCATTAATCTTTTGTCTCATTTTCTTGTCACAACTAGCGCCTCTATTGCTAAATAGTTTATTATAACTGTAGGATAGTGTTTCTAATATACTCTTCTTAATAATTTTTTTTTATAAGAAGCCACAGAGACACAGGCATTTAGTCCCAAAGTAAGCCAAAACTTATTCTATGGTTACCAGACACCTGTCAAAATTATTTACATGTCTTAATATTAATGGGAAATGTTGCGACTAAAATGTAATTGTTACTAATATTTATTACACATTCTTTACAGAAAACAAATATTCCCTGACACAAGATATGTAGGTGGCTTCGGTACAGCTCCTCAAACCAGAGTGCCTACTAGACCTGGCACTACCGCCTTTGGAGGGCACAACTGGGGACGTGGACAAACCTTAGGAGGCAACTGAGACTAAAGACGAGACGCAATAAAACGTGATTAAATGAGACTAACAAAATAATTTAGGCTATGTCACTGACAACATTTTAATTTTTAATTAGCAAATTCATAAAAAGTTTAGCTGTTTTAGGCAGGACCAATATCTGTTATAAGGAGAGTTAATTTAAATAGTAATTTTGGACTAGAAAGAGCTTTAGCCATTCACTAGTGACCTTCGATACATTCAACAGAACAGATTTTCCCCGACATGAGATATTGTACAGACATTTCTAGTGACATAGTCTGTATATTTAGTGTTTTGTATGATACTGTGCTCAGTGTGTGTGCACAGATCTATTGTTATATTAAATTTGTAAATAATATCCGGCGGGATTAATGAGTTTTGGGAATAATTTTAGAAGCAGACCGCGTCTACGGCTCGTGTTCAAAACGTGACTAGTGCGAATCTAGTATTAAGATCTGTCAAAACATTATGTATAGATATTTTGACAACTCTCAAGTACAAACTGCGACCCAAGTCACGCCTTGGCATACACGGTTAAGAAATGTGAAGGACAAATGTTCATTCAGTAGAGAATGTTTCAACGTCTTAAAGTTTTCCGATGAAAATCAGTTGGCTTCCAAGACGTGT
>JAOSYY010000016.1:724500-747302 GCA_025727935.1 Hebomoia glaucippe
TTTTACTAAAAATATTTCAATTTATCATTTGGTAAAGGTTATTTGAGTATAGATAATATTGTCCACTATATATTTTTCTAAACATTTACTGTTTGTTTTAAAAATATATATAATATTATATAAATAATTATTTCTGCCAATTATTTATAACAGGCGTTTTCAAAAGCACACTGAAACTGATTTTTTTACATTTCGCAATATATGTGTATGTTTGTTTGATATTCGAAGTCGCAACGTTGAATTGGACCGTCACCATAGTATCTCTGTAGGAATCGATAGAGGATTACAGACATTTCGATACAGTTCGAACATTTCTGTCAGGAAAACATTACGATTATATCACCTACATAGAATTTTGTTTAATTAATGTTCGGTAGATTTTTCATTCTACAACGTTGTAAAATTAATCCGCTTTATAGCATTTGTGAGGCTATTTAAGCAATGCCATGAACATATTAAAGTAATTCGTTTCGCTCGTAACACATCGCTCGGTATTTCACGCTACTTTAAGTATCAAATCGAGATATCACTTAGGACCACTAAAAACATTCATTCTACTAAAACTAAAGCCCCCAAGAATTGAATAATATTATTTCTAATGGATACACAATGAAATAGCGTAGAAACGGCGATATTAAGTTTTGTCATCCACCACATATACGTAACTTAAAGTTTCAATCTAACTTTAAAATTTGTTAAAATATTTTTTTATATTATATACATTTTGATACTGATTATTTTAGCTAAGTTGCTAAGTAAAGTTTTCTGTATATATCGGCGATAAACGGAACCTTACGTTCATTACAATACGTTAAACCAAGGTGCCATCAGATCGAGAAACAATAAAAATGAAAAATTACTTACGAAATACGAACGGCACTCCTCCTCGTATCGGTCTCTTTCCATCGAATATTGCTTGTTTGCTGTAAAAGAAATGAATCTCTAAAATTTTCCCATTATTAACAAAATTCATGAGCTATTAGTTCAAGCAAAAAATTGCATCAAACGAGCCAATATAATTTCTAGGAAATAAGCTGAACGTTGCAACTGTCACCCTTTCCGGGCAATTTATTTTAGAAATGAAAATGTGTTTTATCCTGAATATATTTTCTTATTCCCCTGTCCATGTAAGCAAATCACAACTTTATTTGTTTTTCAGTTGACTAAATGAGTCCTAAATACTTTCGCAAATTTATAGAATAATGAAGTAGGTAGTCATTACAAAAATCTATATATGCATTATTTTTCGCGGCATTATGTCTTTTATTGAAATTGTTGAATGCGGCATGTAGTGTAATCCATGACTAACAGGATGCTCACGTTTCTATGTAGCCATTACATCAAATGAGCATAAATTCCTATAAACGTATGAAAGTAAATTCAAAGTTTCTTTGTATCGATAACTTTTGAGATCGGCAATTCTTAAATACTTATATAAACGGTTATTGGATAATTATTCAGTTTCGTCATACAACTCAAACGGTAAGAATGTTTAAGCATTACAACAAATGTGCATCATTATTTTTTTTCTGTATATCTATTGGACATTGTTAGCTAATATTTTTACATTCAGATTTTAGAAATTCAAACACATCGCTTAACTTGTAGTGCAAATTACGAGTATGTATACATAAATTACCTATATACCAAGTGCGTAATTCAGACATTAGTTATCGCTAACCACAGCAGTATGAAACATGCTGCACCAGCATTGCTTTCCACCTCACGTTTGGAACAAGATCAATTTTAGCGGTTGCATTCCAACGCGGCCGGGGGACGATGCAAAAAGCACCCTTATATTATAAATGCATCAGTGGTCAGGTCGGCGTCGCGACAAAAACTGTCTCCAGCAAGCCGCGTATAAATTATTTATGCCATTTTTAGCATTTCGGAGTTTGCGACTGGACACTGGACAACTGACGAACGACTACGGCAGATGTCTTTACTCCCACATTGACGCTCGAACAATCTTGACCACTATGTCCATATAAAAAAACATTACAATATGATATTTTAGACAGACGAAATTCTTTGAGTTTGAAAAAAATTAACGTCTAACAATTTCAATTTACAGAGTCACGTTAAAGCAAGGTATTATTGCATAGGAATTCAATTTACAAGATGACGTGGCAAATTTAAAAAAAGGATTGCATCTGTTTTTAAAAGTATTTTTACAATCTTAATGCTTATTCCGGTTACAATGCGATAATTCCGTAACCTATAAAAAATCGTAATTTGCTCCAGTAAACGAGTATTTACATCCATTACAATTTACATATCAGACCATCGATATCAAAATATATATACTTCTTATCAAAATTTAATAAAAAATACCAGAAAAAAAAATACAAGCCGAGTTGAACGAGATAAAGTGCATAAATTTTAAGAACGCGTGTAACGGTCCGAATAATGTTCATTTCAAACTACAAACTTGTAGTTTTCTTACCATCATAAAGACAGTATTTTATTAACATTGTTACAAATACTTATCGGGTTAATAATTTCATTAATTTTAAAAATACTCGAGAATATATTAACGAGATTATGTAAAACCGTTAAGGTTCTAAATGCAATGGTTATCGATGCAGAATATAGAAACCATTAAGACTGAGATAAAATATAAAGACAACAGCTTGTATAATAGCCAATATGAATAATAGTAATAGTTAATGCAAATTGATGACGACGTAGATACAAAATAATAATATCGCCTACACACATCAAATTTAGACAAACAATTTGCCTATTCCTCAGTACAACCTATTTCAACTTTAGCTGGTAATCGATTCCGTTAATTGTTACTCAGTTATGCATACTACGAATTAAAAACCGAAACTTTACAAAGTCGTTCTTCAAATGACGTATAATTAAGAACAAATTGACCAAGCCCTTTTTATTCTTACACTATGACATTAACGTCTTGAAAGAAACGCGACACAATAACAGTGTCCCATAATCTAAATCGTCCAACTGTTTGACACCTGTACAATTAATACCACTTCAATAAGCAATACGTTAACTATCCTTTAAGCTGCAACTGCTTATTAACCTTATAAATTCACTAAGACAACCCAAGTTTACATTAAATTACTGCTTACTAACTTATAATGAGTATCGATATAAATATTATTTCTGTAAGTATTTTAGTAAATGGCATCAACACCGGTTTGACGAGATGATATGACATTTCAGGGCCGTGAGCATCTCTAATGATAAGCATCGTAGTTACTTTTTTAATACGTACGAGTACAAGTTTTTCATAGATTTTAATTGAATTTATAAATTTTAACAATGACAAAACATTTAAATTTGTCTTATTTAGCAGATAATTACAATCAAATTTTCACAATAGATGGACGCTCAACAATCTGCTCCTACGCTTCCACGAATTTAAGGGAGACTAGATAAAGTTTTAATTGGAGATTCCGGGTGAAATTCCTTCATGAGAGGCGGTCGACGAGCCCGATACATTCTCGCTTTGGAATCGACCGAGTTTTTACCGCAGTGGAAACTCGTTCCACCTCACCATCATGCACTTCACCAAATGCTTTGTTTCAACGATTGATCAATTTTAATAATTCAAATATCATCTACAAGATGTTATCAAGATCGATGATGATATACCAATCATCATTAGTACGTGATTTTATGCAATTAACTTTAATATCTTTATTGTAGTGAATGACGCTTTCCATCATAAGCGCAATAGAAATATTAGCATTGGCTGTGTGTTACTATAAAAATTAGCGTACATTAAATATCACTTGTTTAAAACAAAGTCATTAATCTGATAAAATTCATGACTTGAACAATAAGATTACAGTACCGATTGTGAGATCCAAAGGTAATCATGGCTGGCGCTCATCCGAACGGGATATCGCACAAAAACTGCATCAGACAATGTCGCTCCCATACTATTGTTGGAGACTTTCATGAACAAATCGAATATGTGACTTGAACTATTAAAATTTCTCAACATTGTTAAGTTATCGTGAGATGTAGTCAGGAGCACTTCTACGATACACTATTCAATAACCCAACCTGTAATTACTCTCAGATAATTAATAGAACCTGTTGTGTCCATGAATGGTGTTTCATTAATACTCAGCTCATATCTATTCGAGTCAGGACTTCGCCAGGAAGTTATAAAATTTAAAAAACGCGAGCCACGATAAAATTGTTATAGCAATTACCAGTTTACTGTACGTGAAAATATTTTCGCGTTGTTCTCGGATATTCGATGAAAATTAAGTTAAAAGTCGCCATCATCACATTTAATTCAGCCTAGTTAGCTGGATTAGCTGAGAAGTGTTTTTGTTTAAATAATATAAGTAAAAATTCATCATAATTTCGCTGTACCCATTTAATTTAATGAGTGACAATAAAGCGGATGACCATTACACATGTTTAGTTTAATTTCGAGAAAATAATTTCATATATCATGTCCATTTCTTTCAATGAAGCGAATTATTATCAAAAAAGGTTTCTTACGCAATTAAATTTTAATTTATTACAGATATATTTTTATAGATTATAAATAATTGAACTGTAAATAAAATAAACTGACTCACGTAAATTTTATTTACATTCACGTGAGCCCTCTATATAATCTAATTATTTTCTTTAGCAACACTATAACTATGATAAAAAAAATTAAAACCTCTTTGAAAATACCACAGTTAATGACATGGAGCGTGTTACTTAGATATATTAAGAGGAGTCCATAAACAGGTTTTATGAAAAATAAAATAAAAATAGCTGTATACAGCTAGGCCAAGCTACGACAAATTAAAGGTCGAATAATAAGCGATGCCACTGTATGCAGTTAGACGTTTTAGGTCATAATTCTTTAGTTTTGTTTTTAATATAACACTGTCAAAAATATTGTTCTTTATTGTAATTGTAATAAGAAGTAACAATTTCTTTATTTAATTAAACAAACAAAACATCGATGACTATAACTTATGAATTGTTCCCGTAAACAATTAGTATAATTTTCTTCATTGTGGTAATTACTGTAAAAAGTGCATTCGTGACAATTGCCTACGTATGTTTTTGATAAACTTTATAGCATAAGATAAAACGAAATGCTTGTCTTTTGCATATGTTTAATTTGTACATATGCACTGCAGGTAATTTCACAGAGTCGAGAAATTAAAATACAAATAATTTTCTCCACAGACATTCATATTTCATTCATTTCTTATTGTTTGTTACAAAAATATTAAATAGCTATACTTATAATCCCCTTATAAGAAAATAGAAAATATCTTAGCAATATTGGAAGGTTTTATCATGAAGCATATATCAAACGCGTAGGCACAACACGTGCGCTTAGATTTTGTAACACCCTAATCTACCATCTACTTTATGAGTCAAATTATTATAATTATGCACATAGTAATAAGAAGTTTAAACAAGGGCATGGTTTGTCGAGTGTACATGTTTGGAGGCAGTTGAAACGAAATATTATTTCGGTATGAATGAATATAACTTATGTAGGTACATATTTATTAGCTTACCGTAGACATATGTTAAAAATTAATAAAAAGGCCTAAATCAATGCAGACTACTATATCAAAAACAAATGTTAAAGCTTAAAAATAATAATTTACGGTAAAAATCGCTCCGAATGAAATACCAATATTTAAAATTGAAAATGTTCACATAAAAAGTAAAATATAGTATAATATATATTAAATGCCATATCCTTTACTTTTGAACTAAATTGTGAGCAAGTTAAATGGACAGAGACAAACGCCTTGGGACAGTGGTTTCCAGAACAGGGGTCAGAGTCAGATGGTACGGACAGCAGATTAATATGCTCACCCAACCCCCCTATTTACCACAAGATAAGCGGCTTACAACCAGCCACTGAATCTCGAGATACATTGTTGTAACAATTCAGTTTAGCTAATTACGTTTTGCCTTAGTCCTAATATCAAAAGCAAAATTACATATAACTAAGTTAAAATGAGACGTTTTAAGTTAGACGTGTCTGTTTGTACGTTATCACAAACAAGCTCCTAAATGAATTACATATAAAATTTTCTAAAAATGTTTTTACATGTTAAATTGATGTAATTATAATATAACCAATATTAAATTAAACATGCACGCATGCAAGATTAGAACGGTTGTGACTTCAAATCCAGTTTATCATTATGTTTCCACTGGGGCTGCCACGCCGCCTAATTATTTATTTATCATGATTACAATCACTGGCGGTACTAATACAGAAATCAAAAACTCGGGCTTATATTAATAAAATATCAATTTCAAATAGACCTACATTATTTATATATGTAAAGAGTATAAGTTATTATTGTTATAAACATTTAACATTAGAGCTGATATATTATCTTGGTCGGCTACAAGCAACTTGAGGAATTAAAACTATTATATATTATAATATAAGGGCGTCTAGAATAACTCGACATCTCCTTTAGTCTTAAAGGATTTTATAAGGCACAGATATATATCTTATTTAAACGTAAAGATACGTAAGATATATAGAATGAACACAGGCATTACATGTTTGAAGATTGTGTCGCGTGCGCTTACTCAGAATAGTTCTCTTAAACTTCACATACTTTTCTTTATGAAGCAACGCTAAATTCTTTAATACTAACAGAAAAAAGATCATACTAGCATTATCAAAGTTCATTAATACTTTTAGTTAAAGCTCTAACATTTTATCTACATTTGTGAAAAAACATTTAATCTAAGGTTTCATCAAGATTTTCGCAAATATAAGCGACCCTATACACCTCTAGCGAATTGGCAGTTTTATAAATTATACCTCCATTTTATTTGAAGAATCGGTTCTAACAATATAATTGTGAAATCTAAAAAAAACACTTGCCCTAACTTAACAAAATTAGACGTCATTACAAAATATTGAATTTCTATACGTAATAATCAAAGTGTGTCGAGTGATTTAAAGGAAGGGGAATACCGAGCTCGGACAAAAACATGGTTATATTCTATTTAGAGATTAAGCATTTCGGACTGTAGTCGTCATGCTTCGATAATCACATGTTACCACTTACCATGAAATAAAAGACACACTTTTACAAAGCAAAACTATAATTGTAATCATTAGTATCAATTAAGAACAATACATGGTGCGTTATAAATGATAACTCATTACAGTGCAGCGCAATATTATATTAGAAATGATGAACATTTCGTAAAACCTATAACTCTACTGATAATGAACTAGTGGTAAATAAACTTCTACCAGTTGTGAAGTCCTTACAATCCATTAAGACGTCTTAAAAAAGGATTGCTAAAGATCCATGAGCTTAGTATTAAGTGTACTAATTAATAATTTATTGCAAAGAAATCCATTAGAAGAGATAGCGTTAATCCTATCGCTGGATACGAGATTAAAACAATTTATTAACTTAAGAGCAACGGCCACTAATTTACTAATAATTAATATGTTCAACAACCATTTCGGTAAGGTTTTATTTGAAATATACGTCACCTGATATCAGCTGTGCACGACATTCAATAGATCATTCAAGTAGAAACCTTATAAGGCGGTACTAGACAAGACAAATCCTGCTGATGTCATCCAAACCACTAGAGTCCAATCGCGTGTCATAATCGCAGAGACGACTGTCATTACAGTAATTTAAACCGTAGAATATTATATCTTAAATCGTAATGAGAAAAGATGATATTCGTGTGACGATTTGAGACGATATTTATTGCTTTTATGCCACGTAGATAATTACACGCCCAAACAAAATGAACTATCACGAACTAACGAAAATAATAATCACCACGTTATTTACGCGTAGGTTGATGCTATGACTGGAAAATTGTTGACGATGCCACAGCTTGAATAATTTTCATTAATCCGATGACTTACTGACCACTAAGTTTACAGAATTTTAATTTATTATAATTTTAGAAGATTTATTAATATGCTTTTTTCGTGAAATAAATGGGTATTCCCACAATCATTAAGACAATTACTAGGAAGATTCCATCAAACAAAATTATTACAAGTTTTGGTATAAACACATCATTTTTCACCTTTAAGTTAAGCAATTTGCAACAATGATTTTGAAGAATAGTACTTTACTCATTACAAAATAATTTTGAAAGAAGTCAAAGGCCATGAGCGTAACCGTTCGGTAACAATATTTCGAGCTTTAATTATGATAAATTATCCTCACTGACGTAATTACGACAATAATTATTTGAAGCCAATATTCGAACATAGACTCGTGTCGAGTGTTAGTAAACCTAGTTGATAATAATTGAGTTAAATCACCGCCTGAGCAATCTAATAGCAAATTTTGCGAGTGGGATGACGTCTTAGCGTAAGTGTACAATTTATTAGGATTAGTATAACGAATCGACCATGAGAATCACTTTTATAAACGCGATTTTAAACTTTCTATAATTTATTACATTGAGCACTTTAACTGTATCGTTAACAATCATTATGACATTTACCGATAATTCTAATATACACTTACTAAACGTATCCCAATTTTGCAGGTACATATAGCTTGAATTTTATATATATATATATTGAACAAAGCCACGATTTAGTATTTTGAAACTTATCTCATGGTAAAAGTAGATCTAAAGCGTTATTAAATGTTAATGTAAGTAACTTAAACATTATATATGGACCTTGTTTAATTTAAAACATTCGGACGTATTGTCTTCTAAATAAACTAAACTAAAACCATCGCTAGTGTTTCACGGCATCTCGTATAACCGACAAATAGCCTCGGGTTGGCCGGGGCCGGTCGAACGCTTCTAATATTTCATCACAGCTGTGAGCTGTCCTGTCTAACGTGGAACAATCGATGTCTTGGATGTCGCACGGACGGGAAAAAACGAACATGTGTTGGATAGTAATGGCATAAGCACGTGCAACTAACTTGACGCCTAATGATAACTCATTATACAAACAAAAAGCAACTTTCGAAATGCGAGATTACGATTATAACGTTAACAACTAACGTTATAATCGTAATATCGTTCATTCTTAATGTGATTAAGTTTAAAATGTTTACTTGGAAAATTATTTGTAGTATTATGTGGAAATTAAGTTAATCCAATCATTACAGATTTTTAATTAAGTTATTTTATTTTTCTACGCTGTTAAAACAGACGCAAAATAAATTTAATTACATGTTATTTAAATTTATTTTTTTGTTTAGCTACACTTGTAACCAACAAACAGTGTAACCAAATACAGTAAGGCGAATTTAACCTTCTTCTACTTAGAAGATATTGTTTGATTTTTAAGTTAACTAAATGTTTGTAATGTTGTAAGTAAAAGTAAAATTCAGTCCAAAAAACTTTATCAAAATGACAAAAACTAAATTTTATCATTTACTTTCAATTAAAGTTAATACATGCTTAGCTTTATTTTCCGTTCAATTTAAATTTGTTGAAACTTATGTAATTTTGCAATTTCGCTAAATGGTAATAAATTAAACTATGAACCGTATATGGAAATTATTTCGTAATCTAGGTTAATTACTTTAATGATCAGAATAAACTGAATAGTATATGGTATTTTCACGTTTCCTAGTGACGAAATAATCGGTAGACTAAACTAAGTTACAAAGCTCAAGATCAAGTGACTGGAAGTAGATAGGATGGCTATTCAGCGAAGTCAATGGTGTGTGACGTGAGGTCGACTGGGTGACGTTGGCATTCCTAGCTGCTTACACTAAGAGATAGATACCAATTCTATTATCATTCGACAGGAAGCATGGATATGCGAAGCAGAGAATTTGAATGTCTTTCTGAAAGGTGCTAGTGTAACATAGTTAAAAATTATTGCCTGAATAAATAACTGAACTATTTATTTGCAAAGATGATTTAAGTGTGTCCTCACACATGTTATTTATAAAATATAACATGTAATTGAAATACGACTACAGCAAATTTTCCAAAATAATGAATATTGATATTACCGAAAGTTTAAAAATAATAACTAATAATTATTTTAAAAGAATTAATTATTATCAGACGAAAAGTTCACAAAGATGTTAATAATTTCCTACGATATTAACAATATTTTTTGTTTTAGAAAACCCTATTCTAGCCATTAGAACATTATTTAATTAAACTTTTACTAGATCCCCAAGGCCCGTAGAAAGATTCACATTTTTTACAGCAAAAGCCGAGTACATTCTCCTTAATATACTTGGAATTTACTATTAAAGGTGTGCCACCATGTGATTTAATACACCTAGTTTTACTTAACGAGGAGACAATCTCATTACTATCAACAACAAAAAATCACTATCTCTCAGTCTAGAGGATTTTGTTGCTCGTATTATGGACTGGCTACCGGTTACCTTCCATCAATGTAGTAAATTATTATCTTCAAACATGAAACACCAGATAGATCATTATATTTCATTGCATCCGTTATATTATTTTCTAAGTTAAAATAAATTAAAAATCGTAATATATCTCATTGGATCTACAATTTTAAAATCATTACACGTACAAATTAATTTATTATTATAATTATACTCATAGCATTAAAATATATTTTTTATTTTTATGGGATTGACGTCATATATGCTTTAAAACTGTGTATTAAATATAAATACTATATGTTACATAATTACATATAACACATATACACAAACATCTTCACGTTCACAACGCTTATAGGTTGTAAAAAATATCACGAGGAGCAAAGCTAGCGTAATTAATGAAAGCTGGTGCCGGAATAGGGTATAATATTAATGATTGAAATCATCAATTTAAATCTAATAGGGCGGTAAACCCGTTCCAGTAGCTGCTGATGCGTGAATGCGTATAATGATGAGGACCATCGACACGAAGCGATCGATGGGGCTATTCCGGTCATCTCTGTCTTGGCGGTATAAAATTATCCGGGCATTAGCGGGGTGGGACCATTTGTCATCGGCAAGGGGGCTTCGTTTTCTATCCTACCCGAAGCCCGGAGGCTGCAGACGCGACCGCAAAAACATGCGGTAAGCTTTTAGGGGCATCTTCGCTCGCACTTACTAATGTTTGTTTCGTATATTTAGTAGATACTCAGGAGATAAATGCGCTATTAAACTTTAGAAGCCAGAATTTAGATGTTGATCTTATATAGACATTGCGTAATTAAAATTAATATCCAAGCTTCCAATAATTAATATTAAAACAACATGTTAGTCCGAAAAATTAATACACGAACTATTTTTACAACTGCAATTATAGATATTGGATAGGTATAAACAGTTATATGATTGTACTTTCACATTATAAACATCTAGACTGATTTTAAAAGGCACGATGTGAATCGATTTAACCAGACTGCTTCCTTCAAATCATTGTGTCTGTATCGAATCAAGCCATTAAAATTTTGAAAAGATTTCACGCCCCCAAACCCTCTTATGAAAGGGTCAAGTGATCACTCAGTCTGCTCTGTTACTTGAACAAAAACCTACGAACTACGTTTAATATTAGAACAGAAGGCGTCCAACTTTTTGTTAGTGACAGGGGTCGTCGCAAAATTTTCTAACCCTTCTATATATTATAGTGATTTAATGTTCCAAGTCTCGCTTAAAACTAAAATATTTTTTTATATCCATACCATTACATGTAATAATATTTTAATAGTTACTTTTAATTTTACTTGTTATTGAGTGAAAAAGTAGTTCTATTGTACTTTAATAGATTTGTTCATTTTTCATATATAAAATAATTAATCTATTTAAAGTTTAAATAAACAGTTAATATTCATATCCAATTTCATTAGAAAATGTAATAATAATATAAGACAAGATTCCACTCGTGTGATGTAAATAATATTTAAATTGTGCTTGAAGATACTGTGGCACAAGGCCCTCTCATCCAGAATTGTTCAATTTCCGGTTTCAATATTAAACTGTCCGCTAGTACTGAGCTCTTTGTTTCATTGTATCTTATCTCCTCTCTTCAGCTTTAAAAATAAACTTATACAAGTAATCGAAAAATGATCATTAAACAATCTTGTGTAACTCTAGGAAATTGCACAATTGAATAATGTACTAGGAAAATTCAGTTAGTTATTATAGGTAGGTATAACAGTTCAATATACATATAGGGCTGCCGCATTCTTTACCTATAACAAATACATATGATATTTCGAAAAACATATAATTTTCCCATACTGTTGAAGGAGTTTTCAGTCTACCATTTTAAGATATTTCAAATGGCCAAATACCGTTCCTTAAGTATATTGAATTTTATTTCTATGCTAAAGAAGTTTGACAAAAAGGGTGCAACACAGCTGATGTTAACCATTTCCTGCAGACTTAAAAACTAGCTTCTCTAAATTGAAGTGTAGTAACCCTATTCGTTCATAGAATCATTAGCGTCAGTCGGGTCGTTTGTTAAAACCATTCGCGGGCCGAGACGCGTTTTTGTCCCCGAGCCAAATTGCATCCCAACAATACGTGCTCCTCTAAATTGATTTTCAACTAATTGCGTTCTATACTGGATTTCTTTTCGAATTTAGTACGTTTGCATTTTCTGTATTGGACTATTCCTATTTTTATTGAAATAAATATACTTTTAAGGTAAATTAAAAAACATATTTGCTATATGCTACAGATGGAAACGTTATAGTAATCATAGGCTTCACGAAAGAAAATTATTAAATAATATATACCGGCAATTGAATATGCGTCAAAGATGTTAATGGAAAATAACTGATTTTAACTAGCTTCTAAAATAATTAGTGTGGAATACAAGTTAATTATATTCGAATAAATCTATAATTGTAAGGTATAGAGTTTTAGAACAGTAGGTTTCAAAAAAGCCTGCAGTTACATCATAGATATATATGCAGATAAGCTGTACATCCCTCTACCTAAAACAATAGCCTAGTACTGCCTACGTGCACTAAATTTTATTTTAGTCTACAGCACATTCTGTTCGTTATTTGAATACAGCACTAATGTAATATTAATCACTTCAAAAGCTTCTGAATTAAGCTTACGTAAGTGTAGGTAACAACCTAATGGAGGATGTTCTGTTAAGATTGAAATTGAGAAGCGTCTTTAGTCTCATGACATTCATAATGTAATGTACTTTACGTATTACCTCTAATGGAGAAAAATTAATTTTAATCTCGACATAGTTAAGAAGCAATATGGTGCCCGCATTTATATTCGGTACCTCCAATTCCTATAGGCCTGTAATAATGGAGGTGCAATGGGAACTAGCCATAAATATTTAATCACTGGGTTAGGTAATTTTTTATTAAATAGTAAATTGTCACTTTGAAATCTCGGTAAATATTTTTTTTATCCATATAATATTAACATACTTGCTTTCGAATTATAAACTAGCAAAGGTATATATTATATGTTGTAATACAAGAGTGGAGGCTGCTAAGACCGACAAACAATTCACAGATAATGTAACATTAATTACGAGTAGCGAGGGAGCCCCAAATCCCCACTAATCGACATTCGTTTATTCTGACACGGAATACGGATACATTCACGGTCGGATATTTTTATACTATACGTTCATTCGACTGTAATTGCTATCAATGTGTCCTAACGCAAAATTTGATTCTATAATCTTTAATACAATAACCTGTTACATTAACAATAACTATGACAGTAGTCGGGGAGCCCAAGAGGGAACGAGGTAGATACCCTGCGACATGCTACCATAGATACTACTACAGTAGCATATCGCAGGTTTAATAAAAAAATGAAAGAAAGATTTATCACTGCTTATTACTCTTGAACATCATATTTCTAATGCTTATATCACCTCGTTTATTATACAGTTTTGACAAATGGAAATTACTCGTATACCTACTTCAAATTTAGTATGTAACGCACTTGAATTAGCAATTTAAAAGATTTACTTCACCTTGAAGCCTTGATATTAGAAATTATGAACCGTATAATTACATGCAACTGTATATTATCATTTTCATAAACAAGATCTTCTATATTGTAATTTAAGCCAATTTACGTCATCGGTAATTTTAAAGTGGGTAAACTTTTATATAATTATTATAGTAAACTACGGGTAATTAAATCTGTGATGGTAGACAATTATCAAACGTTTGATATTAAATCTATAAAGCTCGCTATACATTTGAAATACTGTTCGTATAGCCTAGTTGGAATACAGCTTGAAGGTGTAAATAAACTTTTTAAATAAAAAGTAATAAAGGGCTTTTAATAAAAACTATCGTCGACAATTGTTTGCAGGGTATAATTATTTATGGATCTTTTTAGCACAAAAGTTAGTCTATATGATGTTTGTATAATAATGTTCTAACTATTTGTCACCCATGCTTTACATTGCGTCAAATTTACCCGAGTATTTCATGCGTTCATGCTGTTATAAAGATTTCGTATGTGGTTCAGTTTAGCCATATAAAAGGAGAGAAAAATATTTAATTTGCAAAATTTTTCGAAAGACATCCACTAATGATAGATAATAATAAATGTTAATCATTAAAAAATTAGGTTTGTGGCACTTGCGTATTAAAGTACCACAGTACTTTTATTCACTGTTACAAATTTTGAGGACATAATACATTTCATTAATATTGTAATTAACATTAAAAATATATATTTTAGAGCAAAAGTCTAATGACATCCTTATTAATATCATAAACGTGAAAATTTGTGAGTATGGATTTTTGTTACTCTTTCACGCGAAAGCAGCTGAGCGGATTTAATGAAACTTTAGAGCTCATACGCCGGAATAAAACATAGGCTATAGTTTAAAGATATTGCGACTTTCTACTTTGTTTGAATAATTTATTGAAAAATCACCCAATTATACATACATGACAATGGGTACCTACATGATCTACATACCAAGACAGGTCTAAAATATATTATGTTACTGTTTCCCTGTTCTAGACAGGATACTTCCTATCCATTATGCATGCAAATAATTTTACCGCAGTGTATAATATTGATTTATTAAATGTAGTTAAATGATCTTATATAAATTATAAGCCTATTATAAGTTGTAAAATGTATTTATAATGTATTGACTTTACTTTTTGTCTTATAATATTTAGTGGAATAAAAACAAGAGCTGTAGATGTACATACATCCTCCATTTTAAAGAAGTAATGAAAAATTATTTCTTTCATATTTAGTAACTCTACTCAACTTGTACTTAAATATTAGAGGCCATATTTTGATAATATGAATTATTGAATGACACAGATGTTTAAAATATTAGGCTTTTATAATGTTAAGTAAGAAACAATTTTTATACCAAGAATTACTTCCATTCTACTTTAAAGTTGTGAAATTCCATATGAAGCATAGGGCAGATAACCTGGTTTTACTTAATCATTCTATAAACCTAACTAAAGCATTTTTCTTGTTCTAGAATACAAACCTACAACTTTTGGTGCTCAGCACAATATGTATGTATCATTGCGCACAGACAATAAATTTATAAATACTTTGTTAGGAAATTATAGAAATAGCACACGCATACCTTACAAATAATTGTTCTTGATTGTTGACTCGCCATGATACTACTGTTGCACCTAAAAAAAGGTATATTTAAAAGGTTGTTTATAAAAAGCTGTTTGCATTGTATGTAGCTGTATATAAACAATAAATTTTAATAATTTCACACAAGTCCGACATGTTTTAACTAATTTATTATTTATTAATATTGTTAAGCAACTTAGGCGATTTTTTTGTGAGTACATCAAATAATCATTTACAATTTAGAAGTATCTACGGTTTACTTCCTACAATCCAATATACAAGGTCAAATCGCCGCAGACAACTTGGTCTATTCAATAAAAAAAAACTCGTTACCTCCTATTATACTAAACCAGACACCAAGAGCCAATATAACTTTTCATTATTCAACACTTTAACTAATTTAAATATTTCAAGATATAAGTTAAATACGAAAATAATACATACAATAGTTTTAAAACTTCCGCGCATCAATTCAAAATAAATAAAATAAAGTTTTTTCAGGTTATTCGGGTCTTTAATTATCTAGCAAAGAATACGTAAACATATAAAATATTATTCACGTATAATTTCTTAACTTAAAAAATATAAAGCGGTTAAAATCACTTACCGAAAAGATTTACGGTACAAGTTGTATTATTGCCTCTGTCGAGAACGACAACACTCGTCGCTGCCATTTTCCAATTGACAGCGAAGCCAACTGCCAAATTCCGTAGAAGCGTACAATGTGTGGTAGTGTTGCCCTGACAGAATCTAAAAAAAATTAAATGTGTATTCAGAATTCATTAGCTAAATTCAATGAATGTGTGAGCAAAAATCTAAAAGTAACTTCAATAGAACTCCAAACTGATAATTATATTTATATCTACTAACAATACATATTTTTAAGTTTCTTTAAAAAATATAACTTAAAATGTGATTGCATCTTAAACAAACCAATGAAAAGTGGACAACGCTTTACCGGCTTATGTCATTTTCGGCATCATACGTGTATTTTTCCGGTCCCTGTACTTTCCTTACATTTTAGCTTCACTTTGTCGGCGCGAGACACCGTGTAGCACGTAAAAATGATAGGGTCAATGAAAATAGCTTTACTTCTAAGTGTAATATATTTATGTAAAGGATCTGAGGAGGATGTATTAGACTTAACCGATGGAGACTTTGATAGCACGATATCTCAACATGACACCGCTCTCGTTATGTTTTACGCACCATGGTAAGTAAAGTAAAGATTAATGACCTCATGAAATTGTAGAATTATCTTAATTAGTATTGACTTATAAAAATATTTAGGTGCGGACATTGTAAGCGTCTGAAGCCGGAATATGCAGTAGCTGCCGGCATTCTGAAAAATGACGACCCTCCCGTAGCTTTAGTTAAAGTTGATTGTACTGAAGGAGGCAAGAGCCTTTGTGAGAAGTACTCCGTGTCAGGATACCCGACTCTTAAGATCTTTAGGAAGGGGGAACTTGCACAGGAGTACAATGGACCCAGAGAAGCAAGTAAGTTTCGAGTTCTTTTTAAAGTGTTAAATTAGTTAATTTTCTATTTCAGTGCTTAATTACAATAATTGTTATAACTTACAAAGTTTTCTTTTTCTTCTAATCATTTAAACACTGTAAGTTAACAGTTATAATTTTTTACACTCTAATATTAATGTGTTAACTAGATAGTCACATTAATATTTATATATAAAATACAATGTTTTATTTTATTTTCAAATAGATGGTATTGTCAAGTACATGAAAGCCCAAGTTGGTCCTAGCTCTAAAGAGCTGCATAATGTGGCTAGTTATGAAGATTTCCTCAAGAAAGATGAAGTGGTGGTTGTTGGATTCTTTGAGAAGGATTCTGACCTGAAAGGTGACTTCCTTAAAGCCGCTGATAAGATGAGGGAAGAAATTACTTTTGGCCACTCTTCAGCTAAGGACGTTCTTGAGAAAGCTGGATATAAGTGAGTAACTTTACGTTAAAGTTAATACTGGCTGCCCTTGGACTGAGTAGTGCCAAACTATAACCATGAACGAATTACCAAACCTAATTATTTTGTTTAAAAGCATTTAGTGCTATTTTTTATATGGATGAGTATCTGATAAATAAGCAATCCTTATGTAAATTATCAATACTGTAAATCTTCCACTTAACAGCAGAATCTAAGTATTGATTTAGATTTATCTTTTAACATTAATTTCAAATGTTGTTTATTACCAATATGGTATTTTACCTTTTTTATATTATTTACTAAAGTTTTTAATTATTTATATTATACATTAATGTAAGTTTCATTGAAAGTTGCAATTTAAAATTTTTATGTGTTAACTTTATGCACTATTGTGTTAAATTAAAAACAGTTGAAGGTATAAAAATTGGCAAATAATTTATATATTGAATATTTGACTGTACCAGCTATTAGTGCAATAAAATAAATCAGTCTTTTTTTAATTATAAGCCATACATATGGGAAATATGTTTGTCTTTTATGATTAAAAGTTTTGTTCTTACTGAATATTATTGCTCAATCTATTTTAATATTTTCAATACCTGTCACTATCCTGTCAGTGAAAGAGATATAGTAACAAAGTATATATTAGGCATTTGTTATAAATATATTTATTAGAAAAGCTATTAATCAATATGTATGTATATATTAGATTAAGGGGTATGGGATCCTATGAAAGTAAAATTTATTGCTTTCCATTATGTAGAAAAAATAATGAACCTCTTATCCTACAACAGAAAATAGAAATTAAGTTTGAACACTAAAATTGTTCTTTATACTAATTTTTATGATAAAACTGATCCTCTACATACTAACAGGTAGCACTCATTTCCTGCTGATACTAAACCCCAGTAATTAAAGTAGGTAATTAATAGATAAGCCATATCATATGTGCCAATTATAATTTTTACAATATGAGTGTATTGATGACTAGAGTATGTTACCAAGCTTCAGGGATATACAATTAATTGCATGATATCATTTTCATTTTACAGTGTTTAAACTTTCTTCTTTGATATGCCCTTGATACAATTTGTTATTTATGTACAAAATGATTTAATAGGGACCATTTATGTAGTAATTCTTTTTTTATAATTTCAATATATTTAATAAAATTATTTTTAACAGGAACAATGTAATGTTGTACCGCCCCAAACGTCTACAGAACAAATTTGAAGAGTCATCTGTTGAGTACAAAGGTGAAGAAGACTCTTTAAGAGCTTTCATCAAGGCTAATTAGTAAGTGAATATTACTAAATATAGTAGTAGTTGTTTGTGATGAATGCAATATTATAATATCTTTGTAACTAAAGTAACTGCTTTCCAATATTGCTTAATAATTTTCCAATGTAATTATTACAGCCACGGCTTAGTTGGGGTGCGACAGAAAGATAATGTGAGAGACTTCACTGACCCACTGGTTGTAGCCTATTATGATGTGGATTATGTAAAGAATGCAAAGGGTACTAACTACTGGAGGAACCGTGTGCTTAAGGTTGGTATTTTTTTTTTGGAATTTCAGTACTATCTGTAGAAAAGATTTAGAAATGTGTTTGGTCCTTTATTAAATAACTTGATAATACCATTTAAAAAAATCATAGGTTGCCAAAGAAATGGACGAGGTGACATTTGCTGTAAGTGACAAGGATGACTTCACTCACGAGCTGAATGACTACGGCATCGACTTCGCAAAGGGCGACAAACCTGTGGTGGCTGGACGCGATGCGGATGGCAATAAGTTTGTCATGTCTAATGAGTTTAGGTATGTAAATAAAAATGTAGTAATAGTTATTTAGTGGGGCCGGCAATTTCACCCACATTGACTATTCTATACCTGATCATGAAATAAAACTAGCCGAAGTTACATTTTATAATCTAAGCTATCCCTCATTCAAAGTCTCGACCAAACTGGTATGGCAGCTCTCTTGTATTTTAGCTACAACAAATGGACAAATGAAAGGTTGTATAAAGAATGTTTCTGTTATAATTATCATATATTCTCTCATATACATTTAGAAAACAAGTTATTTTGATATTCCAAACAAACACTTCAAAATCTATTAAATAAATGAAGACAACCATATATATAAAATTTCATATTGTCATTTTAAAAAATTACTAATGTCACCTGAAAATATGAAATTTTATGATAAGAATAAAATTCCTATAAAAATTATTTGCAATATTTCATTGTGCTATCTACAGCTTATCTTTACAGACATGCTTCAGTTAAATTCCACTTTTATGGGTTTAAGAAATATTATGTAATTTATATATGGATTATTCTAATGTTAAAAAATCATGTATATGCATATACAGTTTTGTAATTGGTATATATTATAACTGGACTTATTCAAAAGTGATTAATTTCACAGCATTGAGAATCTGCTAACCTTCAGCAAAGACCTCCTTGCCGGTAAATTGGAACCCTTCATCAAATCAGAGGCAGTTCCCGAGAGTCAAGGTGCCGTGAAGGTGGCAGTTGGTAAGAACTTCAAGGAGCTTGTCACAGACAGTGGTCGGGATGCTCTTGTCGAATTTTATGCTCCCTGGTGTGGACACTGCCAGAAGCTAGCACCAGTCTGGGATGAACTCGGTGACAAGGTGAGACAAATTAATGCTTATCAGTTCATAATTCATAAGTGAAAGTACAGCTTTATCATGAGTTTAACAGAAATTTTAAATTTCAGAATAAAATTGAGGGTTCTGTAGCCTGTTGTGTAAAGCAACCGCGATGCCAGAGCATCGGGTTCGAGTCCCGGTCGGAACGCGGTTGCATTTAAAAATATATAATTTGTTTTCTGCCTCGGGTATGGTCTGCCTGTGGCCGTACGAGTGTCAAAAACGAAGGCATTATGAGTATCAAATGTGGTGGGAGGAACTCCTAATAATTAATAAAACATAACAAAGATTTATTAATTTTAAATTATAAGTTCCGTCCTGGTCAAGTACCACCGTTCATAGATGGAAAAGTTGTGAAGTGCTATGCGCGTTTCGATTTCGGTCTATGAATTTCCGAATACTCGAAATAAAAATAAAATAAAACGCGTCTTCCAGATCTAGTGATTTGGAGGTGTCCATGGGCGACAGAAATCACTTAGTATAAAGTATAATGCTTGTTTGCCGTCCTATCACTTTAAAAAAACACATTATACTATTAAATACTAATTATAAACAGTGTTAATCATTTTTATAAGATCAAATTTCGAAAAATTACCATGTTTATAAATATTTGTCATTGATTACAGCTTAAAGATGAAGAAGTGGACATTGTGAAGATGGATGCTACAGCCAATGACTGGCCTAAGTCACTTTATGAGGTGTCGGGTTTCCCAACTATTTACTGGAAGTCTAAGGATGTTACCAAAAAGCCTGTCAGATACAATGTATGTTGTCTATATGGTATCTTCCATTGTGTCAATGAAAAAAAAAAAGTTTGCCAAAAAATATAAAAGCATGAGTTCAAGTTTCATATTAAAATTCTAGATTTAGTTTTGAAATTGCAATATAACTCAATGTAACCAAGAAACTTTCACACTTACATTATATAAAATGCATAATTAAAATCTTTATGCAATATTATTTTATCCATTTTTTGACAGGGTGGTCGTGCAGTAGAAGATTTCATCAAATATGTATCAGAACAAGCTACAAATGAGCTCAAAGGATGGGACAGAAAGGGCAATGTGAAGAAGGATGAGCTGTAGAGTTGTGTTTCACGTTCTATAATAGATCTGCGAGTGAATGTTTGTGTGAACGAGCCTTTATCGTGGAGGTTATACCCTAATTCGAGTTTTCACTTTAATAGGAGAATATATCTTCAATTCGGTTTACTGAAATTAGGTTATAATCTGCTTGGCCTCTATGAATAGATTGATAGAATGTATCCAAGACTTTCCTCTTGTATAACATTTAGATACATTCCACCCCTAAATATTATATGAGAGCTATTTTAAGTGAATTATTGAGTTTATCTTGTATAAATGTCACAGAAATAATTAATTTACATAGATAACTCTCAATTATATCGAAATACAGTAATTTTTATGCATTTCTTTTTATGTCTCAGTGGGATAATAAAATAGGATATTTATATTTGTTTGTTTGATTTTAGTAAACTTAGTTATGCAAATGTTTAGTAAAAATGGTATAGTACTGAACTGTTTAAAACAGTTATTTAATTGTAATAATAAAAAGTAAACTAATGGGTCTGGTAAGAAGCAAAATCCAATATGTATTCTTAATTTATATATTCTCTTCCTTCCATCTCTCGATCCATTCCACAATAGTATTAGTATTACTCTGTAAATATTCTTCAGTATCATTCTGTAGCTGCACTACAATATCTGATTTATATGAAGACTGGGCCTCTTCTAGCAGTGTTTCAAATATTTCACATTGTATATTATCTTCTAATTTTTTACCAGTGTAACCTCTGAAAAGAAATTATTAGATTTTTGGTAAATAAAGTTTAAACTAATAAAAACAGTATGTTTACTGAAAAAACATATGAACACTCACCTAGCTGATAATCTATCATATAAAGTTGTATTATTTGTCCTGATAACAAAGACTACATCAAACCAACGTTCTGGAAAAAATTCACAACCATGATAGTCAACTATGTTTCCACCTTTTGCCATCATACCCTCCATAATATCCAACAGCTGAAATAAGATAATGTTATGAAAATATAATAATTAAATATATACCTCCATAAACAAAGTAATCACCACATTTAATTATATACCTTGTCTTCATTTAAAAAAGGGCACTGATACTCTGGGTCATACTCGTCTAAACAATTATGTTCCTCAGCTAATTTTGATACCTCTCTCCATATGAATTGGGTACGTTCACATAATTTTCTAGCTATGGTCGACTTGCCAACACCAGGGGTTCCTGTATTTTTTCAATAATTGGATTAGCGCTACATAGCTGGAAATATGAACAAACAACCTAAAAATGCTATACACCTGTAATTAATATATTTGGTAAATATCTTTTTAAATTCATTTCAAATATTTGTTGATATGTGTTCCTGCAAAACAATCTTGATATTAAAACATATCAACAACTTTACAGTGTTATAATAACAATAGAAACTAAAAGATAAATTACATTTGGTGCTATGCCTATAATGACAGTAGTGAGATCATATATGCAGTGTTACCAGAATATTTTTTCCTCGAACCGCCTCGCCAGAGCGCTCGTGTAGCCCCGAGATAGCCCCACCATGGTGGACAGGTAGTTAAGGCGGGAAAGTTTAAATAAATTCGTGAGCTTATTTTGCGAGACAGTTAACGTTTTAAAATCCA
>JAOSYY010000016.1:748390-763797 GCA_025727935.1 Hebomoia glaucippe
ATCTTAAAAAGTACGATAATTTCGATCCATGTACGATAATTTTACGCCGTTGGTACGATAATCAGTCCACTTCAGGTGTTACGCTGTGGTGGTGTAATAATAGGGTACAAAAGCAAACTTGAAAAATAGGTTAAAGTAAAATTATTTTTGTATCTAAGCAAACAATACATTGATTTTTTTATCGTATAATATATATCACACCATATCTAATATATATAACAGATATTCTTGCTTCATCAATGAAGTTTTGAAATTATCTCTACTTCTTTCCAAGAAACACAATTTATGCGTGCGGTATAATGCTTAAATTTTACCTACTGGAATGTTTCACACAATGTAGTATTTTGCCTGATTTATGCCTTGAATGTTTCCTTTATAAAATATGTAATTTCTTTAGAACTCAGTAGAAAAAAATAGTCAACACTAAAATAAATCAAAAAATGTTCCAATCAGCATTAGCATTCAGCATACACAGCAATCAGCATAGCATTGTACCCCACTGTCACATTATACTGTTTAATCGGTAACCACGGACTATTTATAGTCTGTACTTTATGGTTTTCTTTTTCTAATTTACATAACAATTTTAAAGTTAAGGTTATGTTAAGTAATTTGGTTACGAAATCTACTAAATAATTTTAATGTGAATAAAAGAATAATCCAATTCACTATAGTATGAGAATTCGGAGGCCCCATAATTTATCAAATGGGCAAATCGCTTTAGTCACTATTTTAGGAGTTCTCGGTGGAGTATATATCTGGAGACCGATATTAGAAGAGAGTTTCTTAAAGAGACGGAATTCTGACGCTGCCTCTACTGAGAATCCAAGTCAATAATGAATGCTGTTAAGCGCTGGGCCACTCAGTCTGGGCTAGTATCGAAGGTCTTTATGGGTATTGCAATAACTAGTGCTGCTGCTGTTGTCCACAAATTATGGGTAGGCCCCTATTTCAGAAGGGAACGATATAGACGGGCTGAAGCATGGGCAGAGATGATAATTGAAAACGAAAAGAAAGGGTTGAATAATAAATAGTGTAATGCATATATATATATATATGGTATAAATAATGGAAGATAACTTACATTTGACATTGTTTGTTATAACTATGTAGGCACAATATATTCAGTGTAATATTAAATTGTTATGTTTGAATTAGAAGTTATTTATTTCTAATAAAATTAAATATGTTTGTATTATGAAAGCTTTACTACAATATGTATATTTGATAATCTCCTAATTATACTTTTTAGTAAATTATTAATCTCATCAGTTATTTGAATAAATCATATCTCATTCTTTAATCCTTAATAGCGTTTGAGTTAAAACTATGGTATAGCTATTTTTTTTAGATTATTGTTATATTCTTTGTAGTATTACAGGGATATGGTTAGCTATAAAAGAAAAACTATGAAGGCTTAACTCATAGTATATCAAAGCCATTAGGGTTAATTTCCCCAATATCCTACATTTTTCGAAGGCCATATCCCTCTCTATTTCATACACCTAACACTCATATGTTTGAACTATATTAAGATAAGAACGGAGGCTAGTTCTTGATGACAGTTCAATTTTTTCTTATTTACATCTCAATACATACTTTTACTAAATTCTTTATTTTTAGAATTACATACTGTCTCCAAAATGTATAAATATATATACATATATATTTTTTATACTTCTAAAGAAATATAAACATATGTTGAATATAACTATACATATAATATTAAAAGTACTAATCGCAAGGTTGTAAAATCATTTAAGACATAAAAACGATAGTGGAAGTTAGAACATAATAGTGTGTAGCACTTCTTTGTTCCGTCTGTATTACAGGTACAGATTAATATCCGAAAATGCTGAACCAACTTTAAAACACGTGTCTGTATATTCAATGACGCTTAGACTGACAAAATGCTTCGAGAACCGAACGCACAACTCCACTTTTCAGTTGTTTTTATGATGTATTTTCATCTACTCGGCTCTGTAGCCTAGTGGTCGATAAAGCAGTGCTCGCTTGCTTTTCTATCGTATAAAAAAATAAAATCTAATATTACTATACAAGTTATTTTCATTTAAATTATATTTTTTGAATAGTTATATGTAGATAATGTTACAGACACAAAATTGGTAAAAAGAAAGCTGGTTTTCGAGACGCTAATTCGTACATATTGGTATGTACAAAACTGTTTTGAAATATTGCTTATCATGAAGAAAATTTCCTAACATAAGAGTTCATTGATCTTTAGAAAAAGCGGAAGTGTTCTGTATAGATTATACAAGAACTTATTTTTAGTTAGTCAAGCATTCGAAAATCTAGAAGTGTTTCAATTTTCGAAAGGTTTGCTTTATGGATTTGGATGATACTAATAAAACTGTTAGATTTATAGTGTATTTGTTTAGGTATGTAATAAAAAAGAACCATAATTGAAAAATATTTTTGAACTAAAAAAAGCTTTGAAGTTCATATTTTCTCTTACAAATGTTAAACAAAATTATTACTTTTAAAAAGACTACTTTTTACACTAGTAAAGCAACTTTAATTAAATAAAATTCTATATTTTTAAGATTGACACAAATTCAAATTAATAAATTCTATTAGGGTTATACAAACAAAGCAAGGAATTAAATAAAATCATGTATAATTTTTGTAAGGCTACTTTTATTCTATGAATTTACATATTAGTTGGAAGTCGTAACAAAATATCTCAGATATATGATATAATAAAACCTTATAAATTATAAAATAATGTTACAGTATAAGCCTTGTAAAAAATATAGAAAAGGAATGAGTTTGTAGCCTTTCCTTCGGAACACCTTACGGTGTATGAAGTATCGCAGCTGGATAAAGAATTGTGCTGTTGACAATGTTAGCTACTTCTTGCCCTTGGTAGCCTTCTCAGCAGCTTTGGTGACCTTGCCACCACCAGCCTCCTTGAAGTTGACAGCCTTGATGACTCCAACAGCTACGGTTTGCCTCATGTCACGGACAGCAAAACGTCCAAGAGGTGGGAATTCCTGGAAGGATTCCACACAAAGAGGCTTGGATGGAACAAGGTTAACAATAGCAGCATCACCAGATTTGATAGACTTAGGGTTATCTTCAGTGGATTTACCAGTACGACGATCAACCTTTTCTTTGATTTCTGCGAATTTACAGGCAATGTGGGCTGTGTGGCAATCAAGTACTGGTGTGTAACCATTGGAGATTTGACCAGGATGGTTCAATACAATAACTTGGGCAGTGAAGTCGGCAGCTCCCTTGGGTGGGTTGCTCTTTGAGTCACCGGCAACATAACCACGACGTAATTCCTTGACAGATACGTTCTTTACGTTGAAACCAACATTGTCTCCAGGCACGGCTTCTTGGAGAGCTTCGTGGTGCATCTCTACAGACTTAACTTCAGTAGTGATGTTAGCAGGAGCAAACACAACAATGGTACCAGGTTTGAGGACTCCAGTTTCCACTCTGCCAACGGGCACTGTTCCAATACCACCAATTTTGTATACATCCTGCAGTGGTAAACGCAGAGCCTTGTCTGTAGGACGTGCTGGGGGTAAGATAGCATCAAGAGCCTCAATCAAGCATTTGCCCTCAGCTTTTCCTTCTTTACGCTCAACCTGCCATCCCTTGAACCAAGGCATTTTGGTGGATGCCTCCAACATGTTGTCTCCATGCCAGCCAGAAATGGGTACGAAAGCAACAGCGGCAGGGTTGTAACCAATCTTTTTGATGTATGAGGATACTTCCTTCTTGATTTCTTCAAAACGAGACTCACTGTAGGGAGGTTCAGTAGAGTCCATTTTGTTAACACCAACAATTAGCTGCTTGACACCAAGTGTGAATGCGAGGAGAGCATGTTCACGGGTCTGTCCATTCTTTGAAATACCAGCTTCGAATTCACCAGTACCTGCAGCGACAATAAGCACGGCGCAATCGGCCTGGGAGGTTCCTGTGATCATGTTCTTGATGAAATCTCTGTGTCCAGGAGCATCGATGATGGTGACGTAGTATTTGCTAGTCTCGAACTTCCAAAGAGCGATGTCGATGGTGATACCACGTTCACGCTCAGCCTTCAGTTTGTCCAACACCCAGGCGTACTTGAAGGAACCCTTACCCATTTCCTGAGCCTCCTTCTCGAATTTCTCGATGGTACGTTTGTCGATCCCACCACATTTGTAAATCAAGTGTCCGGTGGTGGTGGACTTGCCGGAGTCGACGTGTCCAATGACGACAATGTTAATGTGAATCTTTTCCTTGCCCATTTTTGGTTAGTCTGTAACAGAAAGTAATATATTAATGAACAGAAGAAAAAATATTGAACGACGATGTTTTGTATTCGTGATGCACCTATGCAAGGTCGCAGAAACAAGTAGTGAACGAATATGCGGCCGGCAATATGGCGGCCATGCGGCCGCCTCGCCCTATCTTGACGTTTAACAATGGATGTCAGCCATTATGATAAATTCAAGCAGTAAATTAAAAATACAAATACTTTTAAAGATATTGCAATAACTAATGTAGTTATTGCATATAAACTAGTTATTTCACGTGTCAAAAAACACGATCAGAACCACGTGGTGACATGTGCCGGTCGGCTTTCGTGACGCGTAAGCACTACATTTAAAATTGGAATTTTACAATAAAGATTAGGATAAATAACAAAAAACGACTTTAAAACTAGTCAAATTAAATCTTTAAAAAAGGAGAACAAATTGGTTGATTAGGAAAGTCAAATATTACACCATATTAAAAGACACAAAGTGTACGTTTAACTTACAATATAACCTAATTCAAAAGAAAACTAAAGATGTAATCAGTAACACTTAGATTTAAATATTATATGCTAGATAATTTCACTTTTAAAAAAATTGCACTGCACTTTGTTGCCTTTGACACTCACCACGGATAGCGTGTAGTATCCGAGAAAGACTCCAACAGAATGGACGAGAAATGGATTTTCACTCATGTGGAGGAGAGGAAAAGAGTCATATCCGGAGCTTAGTGTTGGCATGCTTTTAAAATAATTTTAACCGCAACACATATTTTAATAATTGCTTTTCATTTTATTCGATATTGTTGAATTTCATATTATTACTATTTTTACATATCTTATGTTAACTTAAAAAATAGTCACCCTTGGAAAAAAAAATATATATATAGATATATAGTTATATCTGTATTCTGTATTTCTATATTTGCTCAATATGCTAGTAACATTTTGCTTTCCTAGTCTATTATTACTTTAAATAGGAATTACAAACAGTTTAGTATTTTTCAGTATTAAAGCGAACATAATATGCTATATCTTTTAACTTTATGATTTTACTAAGTCATTGTTTATATATATAGTATATAGTATGTAGTAAATTTTAAAATAATTTATAACAGTGGTGTAATTAAAAATAAGTACATATATAACTAAAAATATTTTTTAAAATGGTTACATATGTTTCTATACTTATTTAAAATTATCCCATTTATTACGAAAAAGGTTTTATAATGGCAATAAGATTACATCATATCCGTTTTATAGACGTTCGGAAATTATTTAATACATACCGCAAAATAGATAAATTACTAAAGAATTTAATTATAACCAAAATATATATAAATCTAACAAAACTGGTATATTAATTTCAAAAATTAAAACCAGATATTTAATAATATTAAAAAAGTACATATCTTCATTCCTTCAATAATTACGGATGCGGTTAAACAAAAAAACGACGAATAGTTGATGTGTTCAGATTTTTCTGTAAAGTTTTATTAAGAGTTATTGATCATTTCATCTATATGATTTTCATTTATATTAGAACACAGAGAGTGGAGTATTTTTATTTAATTAATATGCATTCTATTTTTTTTTATTAAAAAAAAGGTTGAAATAAACAGTTAATGACAACATTTTTAACAGAAAGATTCATGTTTAAATTTCAAAATGTTTATTACTTTAATTAATTGAAACATAGTATTTTAAAATTATACTTATAATTATTACAATATAATCATAAAAATAGAGAAATCGATAATTCAAACGTGCATTTAGTTCTGATAAATAGTGCATCTATTTATAATTTACTTTGAATTATCTTTGATTTTTCCTTAATTTTTTTGCTCCAAATTATTTGATTTTCAACTTTTCCTACTTTATATATTTTTACAAAGTGGCTTAAACGTAATTTACGTTACATTCAACGTTGCCAGAGTATTATTTTAAGAAATATTACAGAGTTACATAACTAAATCGCAGCGTACCTTAATAATTTTGACGTAAAATATACTTGACATTTGACAGTAATAAAAGAAATTGACCCAAAAAATTAAATTTGTATTGTTGGTTACTACTTACTAACTCACTATATTTTTTTTCCTAATTAATTGTTAGAGACATTTTTCACAGGATTATTTAATTCAACAATAAATTGTCGGCAATTTTTATAAAGTTTGATTTTTTTTTGTATTATGCGACTATTACATCTCCATTAAATATTATGTTAGTCCATTCCGCAAATGGATATTACTTTGGTAGTAATATAACAAATTTATAGTAATTTGAAATAGAAGATCAAAAGTCAGTATGTTTAAAAGTCGTGGAGATAATAATATTGTGTATAAATGTACAGTAAGATTACTAGAAGATACAGAAATTTTGGAATGCGAATTTCATGTGAGTTTCTAGTAAATAATCGGATTTATCCTACACCGTGTTGCTTAAGTATCATATGCCGTTTAACGATTATTTTTCGTGATTATGGATTTACTGTGTAGAACTTTTAGAGTTAAGGGACATGAATTTAAAACTATCATTAAATTAAAGTATTATCTAGAAATAAAATATGTTGTACTTTGTTGTTATTAAAAGAATTTTGTTATTGATCCAAACAATATCGGTTAAATTAGCTCTCTTTTACAAATATGTATAACATTTCTTAATATATTTCTATCTCATTTCAGCCTAGTTATAAGGGTAAATTTCTACTAGAGCATGTTTGCCAACAATTAAATCTGACTGAAACAGATTACTTTGGTTTACGATATGTCGATGCTAATGGTCAGCGGGTAAGACATATTTGATTTATTATATATAGATATTTATTATTTCTCACACCACAAGTTTAATTTGGATTTGTATTATATTTTTACAGCATTGGCTGCATTTAGCTAAACTAATTTTGAAGCAAGTGAAAGGTATGGAAATGTAAATATTAATAGATTGTATATTTTTTTTGCTAATATACAACTAGAAACATTTAAAGGTTAAAAATCAACTTATATATAAGTTGATTTTTAATACTTACTTAAGTATGACAATTTTATTTCTTAATATAACACATATTTTTTTCAGACGCATCACCTATACTTTTTAGTTTTCGAGTAAAGTTTTATCCTCCAAATCCATTGCTGCTTAAGGAGGATGTTACACGGTTTCAGATTTATTTGCAATTGAAGAGAGATTTATTACATGGTCGACTTTATTGCACTTCTAATGAAGCTGCTATGCTTGGAGCACTTATAATACAAAGTAAGTTTATTTTAAATTTGTGATTGATTAATTAAATATTGTATCATGGATGCAGCCATGCTTTATGGATATTGTCCATCACTTTACTTTACAGTGCTATAACAATACTCATTGAATTTAAATTGCTACTGTAATGTAGTATATTGAATTTATACATTATAAAGTTAAGATTAAGTCACATAGTTATTAACAGAATTTATAAAACTATTAGCTTATATGGTTATTTTTCAGGTTTCTCATATAGTCCTTTTCAGAAATTTGATAGAAATTTATAGTTATTATTAATAATAATTTTGAGTTTGTCGTTTTTGTTAGATATAAAAAGATTTTAAGTTACAACAAGTTCTTGATGTGCATGAGTCACTAATTCTTCATCTAGTGCATGCTTATATTTGATTTTAATTGTATAATTTATTTTACAATTTATAGTTTTATTTACTTTGGATACTGTCTGGCTAGGATTCTTGATATTCCTTTAGTCCTTGAGGAATCCATAAACAAATGAAATCCTATTGGGTTTATAGCCAAGACATTTCAATTCAGTGTGGGAGTTGTGTTAGTAATTACTTTAGGTTTTGCAAAGTTTTTCAACATAACTCAGTAATTTGAGTCATTGTGTATTGGTTAATAAGTCTTATATTGATTAAGAATGCTCTTGAACACGAAAAAATGATCTCTTTATAACATTTTATATTAAACTTATCTGGGAAATTAATGCTCAAAATTTAACATTTAATTTTCTATTTTATAATTACAAAGCTAACATAAGCCTTGAATATTGTTTTGAGAGTGCTTAACTTGTAACATTTTCAGTTGAGCTTGGGGACTATGATCCTAGTATTCATGTTGGTAATTATGTAACTGAAATGAGATTGTTGCTGAGACAAACAGATGCCATTGAAGCAAGAATACAGGTGAGAAGAAACTGTTTGTGGTGTTTTTAATATGTGTATGGTCACAAATTGAAACTTTGATGTAATGAGTGTTTCTAGGAATTACACAGAGAACCACTTGAAGGCACTCCGGGTGGAACGGGAGGTGTTAAAGGAATGTCCACTCAAGAGGCAGAGAGAACATTCCTTAAGATTGCATGTCAGCTTGACACTTATGGCGTTGATCCACATCCTGTCAAGGTATAATTCACTTTTTAGGTTGTTGTAAAGTTACTGAGTGTTCAGTGTTTGTCTGCTTCGCACTTATGATTCTTTTGGAAGCCAATCTCATTAAACTACTACATTTGAAATGGTTAAGTCCTTTGATGATTTGTTTTCAGGGGTGACTTTGAAGTTTTAAATAATATTAAACATAATATTTTAGGCGTCCTTATGTAGTGGCATATATTTTGTTCATTTGTAATAGTTTTTCAATGTTTGCAATAATGTTGTTCAAAAGCTATATCAATAACCTCAAATTGTCTTCTATCGGGTAAACCTACTATTGAAAACAGAATACATGATAGTAAGAGAATAACTTAATTATTATAAATATATTTCAGGATCACAGAGGTAACCAACTATATTTAGGCATCAACCATTGTGGCATACTAACATTCCAAGGGAGCCGGAAAACCCATCATTTCAAATGGTCTGAAGTACACAAAATAAACTTTGAAGGCCGCATGTTTATAGTGCATCTCAACTATCCAGAGGTATATTTATAATTATATTTAATATTAAGATCCATTTTGAATTAGTCGCAATCAGAAATTACTCCCTACTTCTTCAACACCTATATTCAGTTCACATGTTATAAGCGATTATTAACATCTATTATATATAACTCCAAGATGGTCCAGTTCTGACAATGGAATCTATGAGAAAACCATGTAAGTATTTACATTAAATGTGTGCGCGCCAAATGGACGAATAACTCAATATGACGCCAACCGATTTCGATTTGAGTAGATTGGTTAGATTATATTATATTGATTCTGGGATCTATAACAAAGTAACGGCGCTCTTCAATTCTTAGGAGGAAATTAACGATGCTCGGCCGAATCTTATAATGAGATCTTGGATTAGTCTTTGGAGTCGGTGTCAATCAAAGAAACAATGTAACTATGTGTGTAGCTACAAACCTACATTGCCGACACCGACTCCGAAGACTCAATTATTTTTTTTACTTTTTAATGCATTTTAATTTGGTTTGAAATAGTTTCTTTTAAGGCGTATTTTGGTTCTTATTTCTTCTTTATTTCGTGGATTTAGAAAGTTATAAATTGGAGTCGAAAGACGTCATAGTAATGACATTTAATGATCTTCCATCTATGAGGAGTGGTACATGATTCGGGTGGAAATAATTATTTGTTGAATATTACACTTGAGGACTAAGCTAAAGGAATTGCTCCCTTGGTAACACAGTAATCAACATGTTGGACTTAAAATTTCAGAAGAAACATACCGTGGGATTTAAGTGTCCCAGTGGCGCTGCCTGTCGGCACGTGTGGTGTTGCGCTATAGAACAGATGTTATTCTTCACGTGAGTGGTTTCTTACAAATCAACAAAATTGACCAACGGTGTAGAAAATCTTTATTTTTATAATTATAACTTCCATGTTTATATTTTTTGCTGTAGATGTGTACTTTAACGTAAATTTTGGTTGGCAACGAGTTTTCTAGATCTACTGATCTTGGAAATGTCCATGGGCGACATAAATCGCTTAATATAAGTGAATTGTATGCTTGTTTGCCTTCCTATCGCATAAAAATAGGGAATGCCTTACCTGTTTTTTTATTCTATTAAAATAATGTTTAATTTACTGTATGGTTTTTACAGCGTTAATGTTGTCTATTTATTGTCATCATTGTTATATGATAAAAAAAGGTTACACTGCTTGGTACCACTACTAAATTACAAATTCGATAGGTTGCCATCATCGTCTGACGCGTGTGTGTACTCTGGCGGAGGACTGTTCTCTTGGGGAACCAAGTTTAAGTACGTGGGCAGGACTGAGAGAGAGATACTGGAGAGGGACGGTCTGCTCTCACCTCGAGACTCACAGGTGAAGCTACTTGTATAGTTTTTACTAATTGTGTAAACGTGAAATAGTTAGTGTGCGATATGTCTTGGTGTTATTTTAGTTTAGAAAAAATTTACTTGTCACCACAAATAAAAGAAGGAAATACAGAGTATAAATAGAGAAACAGTAAAATTTTCTTAATAAATTAATTCTTAGTTGATCAATACCCGATGTTAATGCTTCAGGATGAGGGTTCGAGTACGGGCGGGAAGCGGAAATCATCGAGTGTTCCTGCGACACCTTCGACACCAATGACTGGTGATTTTGGTAATGTTCTTTATATGCTAAATATTGATGGCGCATTAATTTTTAAGGAAAATTAGTCAAAAGAAATATCATAGTACGTATGTAAACTTTTATTGTTGTAGTTTAAAAGCAGTATACTTTTCTACATGTTAGTGTCTCTTGTTTTAGATATAATACATAGATTCTTATGGGTAGTGGTTATGTTTACTATCTTACTGGATATTAACTGCAAATAAGCAGTAAAGAATATCATTCATTATGTTTAGGTGGGGAATTACTTCGGTGGGACTATTGATATGTAAAACATAGTGTAGTATACTAATTGCAATGAATATTTCTACAGGTTACAGTAGTCTCCCGCGATCCACACATAGTGCGCCTCTCGAGGAAAGTGCAGTGCCTGGATCTACTTTGGTAGATGGGGAAGCATGCACCGGCGGCTGCCTTCTAAGCGGCGCAGCGGTGGATATTGCTCTATGTGACCACTTCAGAACTATCACTGATGACAAACCAGGTAACAATACAGGTATTATCGATAAAATATTTTGGCAATGTCTAGAAACGTCAATTATACTTATTGGCGGAACTGTAAGTGAGACAGGTTAATAGGATAAGCGATTGCATCTAAATTGCTATTGATGAGTGACAATAAAGTATCCAAGACCCGGCAAATTTTGTAAAACAGTGATATCTTATTTGCGTGTCGGAGTGTAATCAACTTAGTTAAAATAAGTGTCTACATTTGTAAAATAATAACAAATTAAATTTACTTAAACTTATGAAGTAGCGCATGACATAATGAACCTTTAAGATTTTACAAAAATGGATATATAATACGTTACTTCCTCGCGACTGTCGTTCACATTACTTTTAGATGATTGTATAGTACTAATGCTTTTTGGTTTTTTATTTTTTTATTTTATTGTTTCTGAAAAGCTATACAATTTTGTTTCTTATATTTAACACCAGTAAGTGGACAATGATTTTGAGGAGGAGCCGCCAGAGACGCAATTTGATACGTTTCGTGTCGGCTTCCTCGTCCTTTTCTTTATTTATTCGGTGTTTACAATGTAAACTTAAATGCTTTTTGGTTAGATTGTGGACTTTTGTAAATTATCTTTGAATGTGTTATATTTCATATCAACAAACATTTTTAATGTTACATTATACACAGCATGCCCGGAATTCACTAGGGATTCATTCGAACACTCGTCTACTGAGTCTGGTGCAACGACACACGTCACCCACGTCTCTCACGCGTCACAGCCTGCGGATGACTGGCGGCCGCCTGCGCTGCAACCACCGCCACGACCTTTTAGCTTACTCCGGGTATTTGTGCCATCTTTCTTATTCGTATGGCTCTCTCTTGCTCTTGCAATGTTGTTCCTCTTTGAAACCGACTGGCCGTTGTTTCGACCATTAAAAAGAAAGCCGGAGATAGTTTCCCTAAGACATCATTACTACGCGCCACTAAAGGAGTACCTGAAGAAGAAAGTTGTTGAGCTTTTTTGATTTGCATGTTACGCTTGGAAGGTTGTTTATAAGCGATCACCTATTACGGTTATAAGCATTTGTTGTGTGGAGTTTAGGCTAAACCAGTTGTATTTGAACATTCTTTACTGGATCATTGATAAATTTTAAGAAATGTTATATATGTAGTCGTAATTGGCGTTTGTTTACGAAATCTTGACAGGCTTATTACTTAAAAAAACATTAAGCAACACGATACGAGATATGAAAATGCATTGAATAAGTTATTTATTGTATTGCACGAGAAGACTAGATGAAAATATGATTTGTGTTTTGTTAAAAACAAGACACTTTCTTATGACAATTTTAATACTAGAGGTCTTGAATCAACTTGTGTTTGACTCAGATTAGGATGTTAATTTTTTTATTTTTCGAGACTGAGTATTCATTTCTTTTTTACTTATGTCTGTTATGCTGACAGTTTTATCTTTTGCAATCAGATTTGTACCAGTATGGGAAGTGAAAAAGAATATTCATTTTGTTTGACTGTTTAGGCTCCATTTTAATTAAATTTCATAATAAAATTCGAGCAAAATATTGATCATTTGTATTGTTGGCCTAAACATGTAAAGTTAAAGAACTTTTAGAATCTCATACAAATAAATGGCTGATAGTGGTAGTTTGGAGTCAATTCTGATGTGTCAAATTTTTCGACACGTTTTAGGGACGTAGCCCGGGTTATATTTATATACGTTTTATATAAAAATTACTTTGCATAATAAACTAGTTTAGGATTTTTAAAATTAAACTGCACAAGTTTGAAACGTTTAGGTAGTTAAGCAATTTTTCACGCGATTGTTATTTACGTTGATGTATCACTCTTTGCTTTTAAAATTAAGCTTAAGGTTAAAAGTAAGCGTGAATTTTCTTGTTATTGTAGATATTATGACATATAATTACACATTTATTTTCTCGTCTTTTGAGTAGTAAATATGATAAACAGTTAAATGATCAAGATCATTCCATTATTTTTATTGTAACTAAAGCGACAATTAAATTTATATTTCATTATTAAAAATATCCATTATTTTCGATCGATACCGAACATGACTTATGTTTTTAAACCTAGGTTTAATAATACATTCCTTACTATTTTACCGCCTAATAAGTATGTCATACTTATTTTCCTATTAAAATTAAACAATGTACTTGTTTTTAATTTAAGAATAATTTATTTGAGTTAAATTTTTATATTATACTTAATTTATTTGAAAATGTTGTTAACTGATATTATGTATTTTATATAGATTTACCTGTGGAGTACAATAAGTATTTTTTTACTTAAGATAGACATTTGATCCTGAGTTGGATAATTGTATTTCGTTTAGTTGTTGAATTTTCATCAAGATTTATTTAATAAATTTTATTATTACATAGAATAAAGGCTTCGCCTGAAAATAAATCAAAAAGAACCTTATCAAAATTTTATTATTTAATCATTGTTTTAAAATTACTAATATATAAATATTAGCGTTATTTGATAATCTTCTTTAAACTAACGCATACGAAACGCACCGCTGAATAACGATTTATACTTATTATTTAAGAATCAACAACTTGCCTAGTCACTATTGTACATATTTTTAGATAGATTTTAGTTTTTCCTTCTTTGACGCTTATGTCCACAACCTTAATGTCCATTTAATTATTAAGGAAATATCAATAATCAGTATTTGTTGTATTGCAGGTTGCATTTAAAAGCGTTTGCTTATACTAAAGAACTATAAATATCTATTTTAAATTCCGCCAAAAATTAATATAGAAACCAAATCTCAGTATTACCATAGTTGGAAAATCATCTCAAGAATATCGATTATGTCATTAAAAAAGGATACACAAGAGTATGAGGTTTCTGGCATTTTTCAATTCAACCTGTAGAATATCAACTTTGTATACTCTAGTCAATGTTACGCACTGAGAAATCATTGTGCACAATCAAAGTAATTACAGTGAATTGATGTCGTGAATGACAATTCAATCTGTAAAATTCAAAGGTTAATAAGACAATTTTCAGTTTCATCAGAAATGTTACTCTCCGACTTAGAGATAGAGTCGAAAGCTCATTGTACAAACGATAGACTTATTCTGTGTTGCCATAGAGCATTTATTTAATTCTGTGGACCAACATTAATTTTGTATCTGTAAGAATATTATTTTTGTATTAATACTGCTTTTACAACTTTTACAGCTCCAGTATTAGAATTAAGCCCGTTGTATTTTATAGACACGCTTATATTTCTTGATATTTGTAAAATGGACTTTGGACGTGAAATTTTTCATGAAAGAGCAATATTACATTAATGTATGTCACATAATGCATTCATTTTGAATTTTGTAGACAAAATGCCACAATTTTTGTTTTTGTACTTTGCATTTAGATTAAGAATAGGATTGCTATTTTCATTAGGAGACCTTTTTAAAGTCGGGTTTGTTTAATAAAAAGAACGTAAAATTTTAATTGTGTTTTATGACAAAACACGTCATATTATAAATTTTGATAAATCCGTTTTATTTTTTGTTAAAATGAATTCGATTTTAAAAAATAAATGCTTTCATCTGCGACTCTATGACAGATTGCTTCATGAAAAACGTAATTATTTGTATAACAGCCGCGTGTAACATAAGCACAAATATATGTAATTAAAATATAAACATTTTAAAGTAAATAGGTCTCAATAAAACAACCTGCCGACTCTGTTTTGTATTTTTATTATTTAAAAAATAATTCCAAAATAAGCAACAAACAAATACCTTAACAACGTAAAAATATTTTAGAGAATACAACTTTGCCCAATTGAACACTGCAATGATTATTCGCTTACTATAAATATATATATATATATATATATATCTATATATATAAAATTAAATGACATCATGAGGCACCGATACTGAATGTATTAAATTTTTTATCTATAACATATTTAGAAACTCTAAATATGGCACTTGATGGGGTATGATTTGACTGTCGAGATTTTAATAATTTATGATATAATAAGTCACGCAGTAGAAATAATAAAACTATTTCGAATATATATATTTTAAAATTTAACTTTTTTATTTATTAGTGCGTATTCATGAAACAGTTCC
>JAOSYY010000016.1:763897-792472 GCA_025727935.1 Hebomoia glaucippe
TTTCAGGTTGTATTTGTTATAAAACCTCACGTAGCATAAACAATATTATTTAATAAATTTTATGATTCCGCATATATTGTTATGAGCTTAGGCTCGCCTAAATATTTCTTACAGTAAGCTTGTTTTAACTTGACATTCAGATATGTATCAGTTACAAAACTAACACGAGAAATGAACCCCTAAAACATTTTTAGAGAGAACCTACATTTACCTGAGCCATATTGAAACATTAGGTTATTCATTTTAATTTATGTTAAAAGTATTGAAATACACATTACTTAGTCAAATAAATTTAAATATGTTTTATAAGACAGACTACTAATCTAAATAATTTCGTAATCCTTGAGCTTTACAAATTAATAAATCAATTACAGTGTTTTCCTATACATAATTCGCGAAATAAACTCGAACAAAGAATATTATATAAAATCTTATAAATCCATATTCATTATTATCATTAATCGCATTCACTTGAGCTATATATGACTTAACTAAATAATTAAATATTTACCCAAAAATACGTAGGTACATACAACACAGCGTTACAATGTAATAATTATAGTGCTTATGATTAAGATACTAAGACTAAAATGGCGCGCGGCGTTTAGCCTCCCTTTACAGAGTCCCAGTGAGATCCTTACCAGTTGGACTGTCAACAGCAGAATACAAACCAAAAGATGTGTCGATGCACGTGTCAAATTAATTATCATTCAGCTAATAATATAATTAGATATTCAATTCTAATGGGATTTATATGAAGATTTTCTTTATTTCCGTATGGATGCCGAAATGTAAGCATCTCGCTGAGACAGTGCTGCCACATTCCCGTCATACAACAGTGATTAAGATACTTAATTTGAAAGCCAACGACTCGCGACTTAGTATCGGTTACCATTTGTGCTCTGATGCTCCATCAATAAGTAAATAGCGAAGTGCTAAGTGGCTAAACGCACTATGGAAATTGAAAAGTCATACAATACTCAGGAGTTATTGTTAATTAGGGAGGTAGAATCGAATCAGTCGACGATAGATAACTGCGCGTAGCCTATAAGCCCTTTCTCATCCAATGGCTCAGCGGGATCTGCGGATTCCAAGCGGAAGGTCAATGTGCGAGGTGCTGGAGTACCGCTCGGGAATATGTGGGAATCGACAAGGATCTGCAACTGTTGCGCGATAGTTGCGGAGTCACGAGCGGCGACAAGGCCGGCTCCGACTAGCTCCGTGGCGATACCATCTGCCGAGTCTTTGCCGGGGGCGAATTCGAATCTTATATCGTTGAGTTCCTTTCGCGCGTTCCTCATTCGTAGAACCAAGTTGATAAGCGGAGCTTCTTCAGCTTCTACTGAACCTATAGTGAAGCCGGCCCGTGATTCGCTATCACTTTCGCTGTCAGACGAATCCGCTCGCAGGAGCTGGTTCATTGGTCGATCCGCGGCCTCACCATCCTCATCATCGTCCTCCTCGTCACTTTCCCATACCCATTCGCCAGTTTCCATTCTATGCAAACGTCCAGATGTGCCCGGTTGACGTTTACTGGCTTTGTGTACCCTTGTTTCCATACTAGGACCAATCGACACAAGAGTTTGAACAAGATACTTGCGATCTTTTGCTTTCTTGAAGAAGGAATGCTTCAGTAACTCAGTTGCAGATGGCCTTTTAGTGGGATCTTTTTGGAGGCATTCGAAAATCATTTTTCTAAAGGTTTTACCATAGGCTTTGTATTGATCTTTTTCTTCTGCACCCGTGTCTAATGTGGGTGGATCGTTCTGCAATGTTAGCATTAATACCTTCATGGGAGGGTATTTGTGGTAAGGTGCAGTACCTGTGGCCATCTCGATAGCCGTGATACCGAAAGACCAGATGTCCGCTTTAAAGTCGTAACCGTGATTTTGCTCCATAACTTCAGGTGCCATCCAACATGGAGTTCCAACAAACGTGTGGCGAACTTTTTGTCGCGACAAATCACGTCCAGTTGCCAGCCAAGCAGAGACACCGAAATCTGCTATTTGGACTATTCCATCATCACCTAGCAAAATATTACCAGCTTTGATGTCTCTGTGTATTTGACCATTCTGGTGGAAGTATTCAAGACCTTTAAGGACTTCCTTTAACACGGTAGCGATGGTGGCTTCATCAAAAACTCCATGTTTACAGTTTGAAATCCGCATTTTATGTTTAATGATATCCAGCAAGCTGCCTCCTTCAAGCAGTCTTAGTACCAGCCACAGCTCTTCCTTAACAACAAAGCTAGTATAATAGGTAACGACATTTTCGTGGTTACAGCTGGACATAGCTTGGATTTCTTTAAGGAGTTCATCCATAGATGTGTTCCATTTCTCAAGATTGATACGTTTGATAGCACATTTCTCACTTCTTGGACGACAGTACGCGGCGTGAACTACAGCAGTAGCTCCGACTCCAATAACCTCCAATAACTCATAATCATCTTGACTATTTGGCCACATATGACCAGAACCCGCCATTTTGACTGCTACTTTGTGTAAAACTTTGATACAGGATGTCACAAACAAGGCAATAAGTTAAGGCAATGAATTATTGTTGGATTGAAACATTCACAAATTTAATCTGATTTCCCATATTGATATGGTTTTTAGGTGTATAATTGTGTAAAACTATCAGTCTCTCGGAGCCAATAATTTCTAAACGGTGCAGAGTTTTAGTGGTATCACGAAGTTCTAGTGCTGTCTTGTCTTTAGTGATTATTTGACCATTATAATCTACATGTGATGGGTATAAATGATCACCTAAAAGATTATACTGATTAATGATTTAGTAATATGTGCTTTATGCATTAGAATTAATTATGTAGGAACAATATCAAAGTAATTCAATCAATGTAGAAACCTTACCTGGTAATAAAAATACCCATCCATCTTTAGAGCGTATTGGTACAGGGTAAATAAGCTCATTACCCTGACTGGTAATATTTTTTGCAAAACTGATTAATTTATCCAAATCAGTTATGTGACTAAAACGACTGAGTTCATAACCCTGTGGTGGATGTAACTTTATTTCACCTTTGCTATTTCGATCTATTAAGGTGATAGGGTCTGCCCACTGAAAAAATTAAAGAGAAAAATTTAACTAAAGAAAGACGACTAAGAAATTTACATTTGAATTATAAAGTTTATTTAATAATAGCTGATAATGAATCTATGAAGTCGTAATAATATTCAAAAATCAATAACTATTAAGTACACATTTTAAAAAATTGTTATTTTTAAAGCTAGAGTATCAACACTGCATATTTGACATTTTTATAGTTTGGATTTTTAAGGTACTAATAAGTTATACAAAGTATGACAGGCTTATCATTCTAATAACTTCATAAAAATAGAAACATATATGTTTCATTTGATTCATAGGTTACCAATAACTAATATGAGTATAATAGCTAGCTTTCAGATTTCCATATCACAGAAAGATAGAGAATTTCATTACTAAATATGTAACAATAATACACATAAAAAAAGACAGAAATATGTTAAAAAGTCACATATATTAATGTAAAAAACACTCACTTCAACTTTAACTACTTCATTACTGCTACTTATAGAAGTGGGTTTTTTTTCTATAGCTGTAACATAGAAAGCTGTATCAAAACGCTTTGGTAATGTTACAGGAGTTAACCAGTTGCTCCAGTAGTATAGTGACCAGATGTCCGGGTAGCAATTATACTCTTTACAGAGATTGAATAACTCTGATGGATTTTTGCTTACCTGAAATAATTTATTACACTATTAAAATTGCACATAATAAGGTCATTTCACAGCTTCAAAATTATTTTGGCATTAGAATCCAATATATAATGAAATATAAAAAAATATCCCATGACAGTAATTATATTTAATAGTTTAATATATTACAGTTAATACTCTACCTTACTCTGCCAGTATTGACTGTCCACATTAGAAAGAACACTACACCAAGTATCAGACTTCTTATTTTTGTGTTCCGAACAACAAATGAGTAGTCCAAGCTCCTCAAATGTCTCTCGTATAGCACTAATTCTTAATGCAATATGCCTAGATACAATAAAGAAAGGTAATAAAATCTAATTCAAGGTCAGTCACCAATTCATATAAAGGTTATTAGTTAAACATTAAGCCAAAACAAATTAGGCAATATTTTTGTTAGGAAATTGACAAATTAATACCTATTTATAAATATGGACTACATACTACAAGTATAACATTAAGTGTTTTACCTTCGTACGGGGTTATCTTTAAATATGAGGTTTGTAGAAGCACCAGGCCGATGTAGTGCCTCGAAATCACGTTGAGTGAAACCAAAGTTGGCGAATAGTGATAGCCAGTGATCACTAGCGTCGGCCTCTTCCGTCACACCGCCCGGAAACACTACACTATTCGAGAAAGATGCGTTATGCGTTCGAGTCTGCAACAAGATATCATAGTTACATGCATCCGTGCCGTTATTCGATAACGCATCCACATTTCGCTTAGCAAGCACTATCAACGAAGCAGAATCACGCCAACGTCTTTCGATCGCTCGTTTCATGATTATATCTATATCAATATGATAGTTTGATTGCTAGAATTATTAGCCGCACAGGGGTTATATACAAGGCCGAGACTTACGTTGTCGAAAATACGTTTGACTCGTTAAGGTACAGTCTTATCTATAATAGAGTAGACAATGATAATTTTGTTTTACATTACATTAATATTCGGATGAAACTACAGAATATAAAAATTGAAATAAAATTGACACTCACGTATATGTCGAATCTCGATTCGCATTTTGGACGCGTTCAAGATTCTTATAAATTGACACCTGACGTTTAAATATGTTGCTTAACACCTGTCATTATCCACACGTGACGTTTCTTTCAATAAAGTCTTGGATACGAGCATGTCTATTCTCTACGGCAGTTACGATTTTTATATTTGTAAAAAAATATCTATGTATTATTGTAAAGAATTATTTTTACATTTTTAATGATAATGGTTATATTATAATTATTCAAAGCAATATTATTTTTAGTCGACGTAAAGGCTTCGGGCTGATACCTAGGTATCAGAGATGACTGCTTTAAAATAAATCATATTTTCGAAAGCAAATTAAATATTAAAAAATGTATGATTCAGTACGATTTTTTAACGCATAAAATTAATTTAATTAATTGGGATATTTACAAATCAGGTTTAATCACCGGTCAAACAAACAATGTACTTTTATCTCTCAAAAGAAACAAGATAAGTCAATTCAGCAACTTGAATAACTTATACATGACAATCTTAAATGCAAATTCATTGTGCAAACTTTTTTATCATTGCTATGCTTAAACATTGTTGCTGTAACTTGTTATCACTTTGACCCGATTTTTAGCGATCGATAGGGCAAGTCTGGCCCTTCAGCTATGGGGACGTTAATATAATATAAATAAACTATTTTGCATAGACTAATAAAGGACATGTTGTTAATTATACAGTAAAACTGTATAACTTTAGACTCATTTTCGGAGCAAACATTATAACTAGACTAGTTTTTATCAGTAGTACCTAACATTATGTTACTGTAACTTGCGTAGATATTAATTATTATTTCAATTTAAATGGGAGTATCTATTATGTAATATGGATAAGTTTCAATATTTAAAAAATGTAGCTTTGTATAAAAATCAACAGTTACTACCAATCTTCTTCTTTGTACCTGCATGTTACCCATACCTTTAGTATTCTTGTTATGACTTCTATAAATACGAAATATTTTTCATTTGACCTTATTTCACCAAGTATCGGGTCAACGAATTTAATGTGACAATGTCTTTTTGTGTTTGAGATACAGTAAAAGCAAGCAATTTTCAATTAATTTTGCTATGGCTTACTGAAAAAAATCCAAGTTGTCGCGAACCTGTATGATTATCGATATACCTATAAAATATAAATTGAATTTTAATTCCAAGGAAAATAATTTTATTAATGCATTTTTTAATAACGGAACATTTGATAAAGTTGTACGTAATTATCGCTATTGATTTTTTATTATAGCCTAGACTTTAGATCTCATTCGTGGATTAATCGGCCTTTCATTGTAAATAATATTTAGTAATCTACCTTTAACTATAAATCAAGAATTTTTTGACCCCTAGACAGGCTTTCCCATTTACAGTAAATCTTATACAGTATTTGAGGAACTCCCTTGAATAGCGATTTATATTACTTCTAGATTTTCTAAATTACTTTAGAACAATTAGTATTTTCCAACAGGTCATTTTAGCTTTACATGTAAATGTTATAATAAGTTTTACATTTTTACTGTCCCAACATTTTGCATCCTTTTTAGCCGGCATAAAATCCGCCAATAAATAACAGGATCCAATCCGATTAGTGTGTTCCATTTAAATGTGTTACACTGACGTCAATATGACACGATATTCAGATTTACATATTTAAGTAAGACTGCGACTGCGATAATAACTTTTTTACAAAATAAATTTTGAAAATTTTTATACATTCAGTCAAATGTCGATCACTGGACTATCATTTGCAGGCACGAATTGTTGCTTAGAATATGTATATCTATAATCTCGGATACGAAGATGTGAATGTCTACAATTTTTTAATGATTTATACGAAATTTTAAATTTATACCGTTCATAACATAATAATGCAGTTTGCTATTTACCAATTATCAATACAAGGCATTGATTTTTAATTGGATAAAGTACATAGTAACAACATTTATTCTTTATTTTAATTAAATTTAACACCTAACGAGTAATGGTATTAGGAACTGTAGAATTATAGTATACCTACTTACCCTAAAGTGGTAGAGAAAGCAATTTCCGACTTGAAAACACTCATTGAATATGTAAAGTGCACAAGTGCATTCTCGAGGGTGTGCTTACACTCAATTTGGTCGAGATTAAGTGGGATTCAACAATGAATTTAATTTATCGAAGAAACAACGTGTCTTCCGAAGTTAGCAGTCGTTACATAAGCCCGTCTAGTGATTGATCAACTTAACTGAGTTAACCATGAAGGAAATTAGAGTTTGGTGCAGTAACTGTTTGTGAACATTTAGTGGTTTTAGTTTACTAGAAGACTATATATACATATACCCTGTATACTTCTTCGTAATTATTTATGACGCTATCTATGACTTTTTATAGTTCTCTATGTGCCACGCGTGTGAGAATATATTTTTTAATCGTTAATAATAATATGTATGTACTTAATAACTGTATGGAGTAATACTTCAAAAACGTCATGGTATAATCTTTAAAAACTTCATTTCTCATTCTTATTGTGATACAGTATACATGCAAAGACAAAGACTATTTGACGAAATACAAAAACTGAATATTTTTTTTAAGCAATGGGCAATTCCATTTGGGTATCATCAAACATAATATGGAGTATAGTATAATATTTTGTACAGAACTATCGCACAATATGTAAAGCAAAACAACAGTTCTTTCGAGTTTTCTCGTTTGTTTTATTTTCCATTTCAAATGGAAATTTCAAATTGCTTGAAGAATTGCTACGCTATGGAAATTACATGCATCGATCTACACATTTCACATTACAATTATAATATATTACCATAAGACTATCTATTTCTTATAATAAAGATGATAACTTACATTAATTAAACTTTATGAAATTGATTTCGTGGCTATGGCTGATGATTACATATTCATTACCTGTAGAACCAGTAACGATATTAGAAAGGTCACACTCAGGGGAGGACCGGACAGCGGAGGACAGGAGTCTTAACTAATCATTAAGCCGTAGTGTATCTAATTTTACAAAATTGAATAATTGAATGTCTTTGATAATCAACTAACTAATACGATAATTCCCATATTAATTATCTAACTAGAACTCGAAGAAGCGATATAATAAAATGTAAAAAAAAAAATATTCACCTTTTGACTATCGCATCGAAATGAAAGTTTATATAGATAGATTGGCCGGAAAATTTTGGGCTGATGTAATAGCAGGATAAATAGCCGATAAATGCGTTTTCATCAAGTTATCTACTTATTATTCAGATAATTTATCTTTTTCATATGTGAAAAGTCAAAACAATAACTTGAAAAGTGAATTTGTATTGTTATTCGTTTGCATGTTATGCGGTTCCTCTTAAATTCCTAAACTGGATTGTCATGAATTTCGGTGAAGTGATCAATGGAATCGTGTAGACGAATACTCTGGTACATTCACATTGTAAAAAACTAAATAGTTGCCGCCTAGAGACAAGATAGTTCTTAGATGTGTACATATGTATATTATATAATCTTAGATATATTTTATACTAGCTGATTCCGCAAACGTCGTATTGCGATTAAATAATAGGGGTTGATTGTAGAGAGGAAAAAATTTGGGGTTGTAAATATTTTTATATGCTGTCATAAAAGAATAAAAGCAAAAAATTTTGTCTAAAAAATAAAAAAAATCAGTTAGGGTTGGACCAACCTTAATATTTAGGGGGATGAACAATCGATGTTGTCCGATTCTCAGACCTACTGAATATGCATATAAAATTTCACGAAAATCGGTCAAGCCGTTTCAGAGTAGTTCAATTACGCAGACCGTTATACGAGAATTTTATATATTAGATATCCAACATAGACGTTACAAACAAGATAACTCATAACTTTCCATATAAGTACAATGCTTAATATGCAAAAGGATGTCATCAATAATTATTACCAATGCAAAAGTTAATTTTTAGATGCGGAAAGAAAACTCTGCTATGGATTGTACATACTCGTATTATGGATTATTTAGAATATTTAAGATACAAACTTCGCTGGGCTAAAATTAGGTCGGTGCTTGTAAAATATGTAATATCAACTTGTTTTAAATTATCTAAGTTAAAGGCGTCAGTATCGTTTAAATCGGTAACACGCTTCAGGAATACTATGGTTTAGATACGGCACGTAGCGTCTGTACATATTTTTGTTGGTAATTAGTTAAAACTGATGGGATAGCCTTTCTATATAAATATTCACGCTGTAAGAAGATTTTAAGCATGATAACTCGTTATAACAAATTTTATAAGATGAAAAATTAATACACCTTGCGTAACCTACAGCAAAGCCACAGCTAATTCAATAAACCAAAAACTAAATATAAAAAAAGCTTTGCTATTTGCCTCAATATTCCTAATTTGAACTTATTCTTTATTTGATTGATTTTGCATCTTAAATTGTAAATGAAAGTAAGTCTTACTTGTTTAATAGCGTACTAGTGACATATTAAAATGATCCCTGAATTAATCAACTATGGTCAATTTAGCGCTCGGTATAAAAATCGAATGCGATATAGCAAAAAGGAAATAAGTAAGTTAGTTGAAAAGTTTACGAGGGTTACTGGGTTTGCTCTTATCGCCATAGATTTGTGTCGGGTCTAAGCGAAGTTTGTACAAGTTTACAATACCTCGGGCAATAAATTAATGTTCGTAACTGCTTTGTCTTTGAAACATCTGTGCTCGCACCTGGTTTTAAACAGTTTATTAAATAAAATTATACTTTTCTTAATGTTGTACAGCTATTAACTCATTATGAAAATAATGAGTTTATTTTTATCTAAAAATGTTAATGAACAAAAAAAATTTTGTGTTTTGTTACTAGCTAAAAAATATTGTTATTTTAATATAGTAATAAGTGGTCAGACAAAAAACGTAGACTCGCTGTAGCTTAGAGTTTTTGGAATTAGAACATTCTATTTTGAAAAATTCTTAGGATATTCTACTCTATTATGACGAGTTTAAAAAGATAAGGTTTAATTAAAACACATATTTACTACCTAGATTATCCAAAAAAGATGCTATTAATGCAATAAGATGACGCTCAAACAATCCAAATGTAGTTCTTAAAGGTTTAATATCCTTATCAGTGAAACCAGACACCAGTGTGACGGGGACAAATTGCTGAACAGAACGCTTACTCATTCATTATATTTCATTATATTCATATAATACTTATAGTCTACATAATATCGTAGTACCTGGTTATTATTAAAAACCTTTTATCATATCATAATTTTATACAACTGCTATAATACGTACATATAATAAAAACTATTTGAGACGAAAAATAACATGAGAAATATTTGAGAAAAACCTATTCTTGGGAGACTTAATTAACTGAATGTTTGTATGGTTGTCTGTGTTTATGTTCGCGCTAATATCGGAAACGGCTGAACCGATTTGAATACAGTTTTCAATACATTATGTATCTTTGTAAGCTTAACTTGATATTTGAGTTTTATTTGTTGCATTTCAATGGGCTTAAAATAAAAAACTTATAGTCTTTTAAAGAAATGCGTTGACTAGTCGTTTGACAAAACGCTATAAAATAATTGTTCAGGTGCATTGGCTAAAAGTTAAACTACCGAGTCTTATGGCCAATAAAATTATTTTGAATAAATATTAAAAATATTTTCAGATATAAAAGTAATGGATAGATTCGTTAAGTATAATTTCTAATGTAAGTTGGCCTTACATGATGAATGACAATGATTAGAGTTCAGCTTAGGCTGGTCTTTCTTCGGTGGCACAAATCTACAAACGTGTAATTTAAATTATATCTTCTGTACATATAATAATCGCGTTTCTATACAGACAAAGAATTTTAACAAACACTTTTGTGGGCGATTAGTAGAATAGCGATAGAATAAAAAACTCATTTAATATCTCTTTTGTCCTTTCGTTAGTATGTTCTTATTCTGTAATATTCAAAGCAGATGTCAAACAAAAGCTTTCCGCATTTAAAGATATTTTCTCATAGTCTCCTAAGCATGTAAATTATTAGAAATCAAATATATGTACATTCAATTAATTTGCACAAAAATAATATGAAAAACAACTAGAGGTGCTTGACAAAAACGACATGAAGACGAGCGAAGATGCTGACAGAAGCTAGTTTATAATATATTCACTTTCGAACTAAGTGTTGGATAATCTTTGGTACATAAATAAGATTGATTCATTTCCTTTCATACAATTATGTTTTATTTATTTTTTCGTAATTAGGTGTATATCATTATTATCAGTCAGTTTTTATTTTCAAGGTAGGACAACGTCCTCCCAAACCCGGACTGTATATTAGTAATATAGTAGAGTGATGTATGATTCAATAGTCATCCTAATAATATAAAAGCGATAATGACTGAGGATTTTTGAAGCGAATAACAGTTCAATCATTTCATAACATCAATCTCATATTTTAGTCAGTATGGCGTAATGTCTTCTTTCTCTAAATTTTACTGTTCTCAAAGCCTCGACTACTAAAGGTAAAAAAGGTAAATCATGATCTAATAAAAGCTTTTAAAAAGGCAAATTTTATTCAAAAACCTTTAATAGCTCATCCGTTTATGGTAACTTTACAGAACTTTGCAACCCCACAGTAAGATAATGGTTTAATATTTTTATTTTTACCAACTCGCGGAGATATTTCTCGTAATGGAAAAAGTTAATGTTGCCTTTTTTTCAGAGGCATGCTAAGAATACGCTTATCTTTACAAACTTGCTACCGAGTTAAACTTTAGACGATTCACTTCCCCCCGTTTTCATTGGTCGTCGTTGCAGGTGAGTTTATACTTAGAGACAATTTTATCATATCTCTTTAAAATTAAAGTAAATTGAATCTATATATATTAATGATAAATATTAAAGACAAGTAAAATTTATATTATTGATTTTTTAATTATTTCTACTATTCAGAAATTGTTAGTGCAACTGGACTATTTATACTGTCTTCTGTGAGAATGATAATAATATTGATTTTGCATTATGCAACAATTAATGCAAAACCCAAATCTGCGATATAATCACATTGCTAAGTTGTTAATTAATTAATATTCAATACATTAACAACGGGCCGACAAGTACAGGTTTGCGCTTTCATGCTTTGCGCTATAGTAGGCATATTCGATTATTTCGGTTCTTTTATTTTTTTCATAATAATTATATTGTTCATTATAATGCTAACAGCTACAATGATTTTTTTGGAAGCTAAGTGTTCGTGTAGCCTCTTCCTTAGTAATTTCTTCTGTTTCTATGATATATATATTTTTTTCAGTTCGACACTATTATCGAATCTAGAACTTCCGATATTAAACATACTGCACGCACCAGTAAGCCAGAACATGTTGTGGTATATTGCTTCAGTAAAGAATTTATATTCTTAAATTATTTTATTATTAAATTTACCTAAATATTTATCTGTTTCTAGTAGTAACGTGTTAACAAGCCAAATAGTTTTGTCTTTAAAATATGTATTTATTAATGCTACTAATTAAAGTAATTCGGTATTTACACTCAACGTCGCATTCTTTCAAAGTTTATAACTATACTACTTTTATCATTTTCTAATACATATAACATTTAATGAAATAATTATTTCCTGAATTGATAATAAAATATTAAATCATGTTTTAGAATAATTATTCATTGCTTATGGACGAAAACAGATTATAATTTGATATTGAAATCACATATACGATAGTCATTTCTAGTCATATCTGATTGTTTGTAAAATGAGAAGAACATATCTTAATATCCCTAATTCTATCTACTTTACCCTCTGGAAACGTCAAGAATTGACAAGTAAGAATGTTTATGTAATACTCAAGATATAATTAGAAAACTTTACCTCCTTCAAAACTAAATGTATTCAAATGGGGCACAGGGGAAATACAATTCTGATTCGATTTCACGGGTCAGTTTCCTGTTTCCGGTAACACGGTTTCGAATGGCATACATTTTCCACAGTAATTTTCCTATATTATTCTTGAATTACTTTCCTATTGCAGCTCAGAATTTTTACTGTAGATACTTTTTTAATCTTTGTTATAACAGCATATCTTTAATTGCACTGCGTTTCTTAAGTTACTATTTTATCGGTTTTCGTTTGCCTATATTTAAAACCTAATAAATGAGCTGATATTCGACATGTTAGATAGACTGTAGAAAAGATATAATATTTATTTTAATAAATTAATTTAAATATACGACTGACATAAATTCTGTCAGCTCTCGTGTTCAATGATCACGTCAAGGACAATATTAAGTTTTCTAAACTTTATTTTTATTCATTGTAGTCCGTTACAGAGAGATCTAATTAGGCCATTTCCACTGGTGCTGTGATGTCGAATAACGTTCACAGTGCACACTGCACAGTCTAATAGCTAGGGTGGGGGTCAACACGAGCAACAGGCGAGGATCAATGCGTCTCCTTCCCCACCAAATCTGCGCCGCACTTGTTGCGCGCATAAAACAAAGAACAATTTGACAAGTTTCTATTGTTTATAACAATGAATGTACTAGAATAAAAGAGAAGTTTCCACGACATTCTGGATATATTGCGTGCACGGATTGTAATATTAGGCGTACTTAATTTTTTTACAAAAGAAAGACAAAATAATACTATTAAATTTGGACTATTACAAGATCACGTAAATACTATTTGCTTTACAACAAAATTGTATTGGAACAGTGACATACTATATTTCATAAATTAAATCTATTATGACTGACACAGAGACCTTAATTAGGTGACAATATTAGTTTTTAGACAGTAAGTATTTGTTATTTTAGACGAATAAGCGTGCTGCGGATTATTTATGTCCACATTTCTCATCATTGTCTTCCTTTTTAAAGGTATTATTAGTTGTATGCGATTCTAAATTTGATATGCTGTATTGCTTTTAAGTTAATAAAAGTAAAAGGTTAATTGATCTATTATATTTGTGACAGACACGCTTTTATTTGATTTAAGGTTTTAGATTATTTCGTCTAATAGTTTATAAGTAAATTCAGTTGAGAAATAAGACTGTTACTATTGGGGTCCTTCAGGATTATTTGAATAAGTTTTTTATTGAAAGATTATAGCTATATCTGGATTTTTGCTTTATAAAAAAGAATTTTAATGACAAGGTATTTATGTACCAAAAATGTGTTATTTTCCTGCTGGTATTCAAAAGTATGGTTAGCAAAATATAAATAATAAAAAAGTGATAAATGTATAATGTGTACGGGTGATGTTATCAATTATTCGGAGGAAGTTCAAAATTAAATATAATTAAAACAAGGACGATTTATATGGTTTATGCTTATTGCAATGTATATGATAGAAAACTGTATGACTCTAAAAAATCTCGAAGATACTTTAAATTGTTACATACTATATGGGTTTTGAAGAAATTGGACGTAAACGCTTATTAACTAATTACAAATGAAAAAAAATATAAAGAGTAAAAAAAGAAAAAACAAACATATTATAAATTAATATATTTTATTGAGATTAAGGGGATACATTTCGAGGAAGATTTTGAATGAATATCTTTTAATTTTATCTGGACTCGCTAACCTTACAAGCGCGAGAACTTCGAGATGGGACCACTTCCGCCGCCATTTTGTATCGTTCTAATGACGGAAATAATTTTTCTTCAATATTTTTCACTTTCTTTTTATATTATTCGCTCCAAGCTTTTCAAAGTGAATTGAAAAATTTAAATTAAGAAATATGATAATAATACTTTGTTATTATATGTTTAATTATTTTACTTTATTAACATAAAGTTGGATTCTTATTTCTTTATAATATAAAAAAAATGTTACAGTCTATAAATTGTTGAGAAAACTGAGAAATGTGAGAAAAGAACGTGGATTTAGTAACCTTTTTTTTCGTCTGGTGTATTTCTGAGAATTTCTTTTTATGTATAGTGTTTTATAGGTAGGATATTGACAGTAAAGCTTTAAGTGAATTTTTTACGTGTAAGAAGACAAAGGGTAACATGAAATGTGTATTAATATTAATGTCCAAATAGCAAGTTTTAGTTTTTTTATAAATAAGGAGAAAGTTTTTAGATTTGTCTTACCCTGATTATAATGTTTACACTGTAGTAAACAGAATTGTCGAGTTGTAAAGATTTCAAGAAATTTATTTAATATAACTTTAAAGACTCTTTATGAGCATTATATATTTATTCATAACAGTAAGTTAAGTAATTGTATTTACGAACACAGAAGCAATCACAGACGTGAAACGGATTTAAATATTCTATTGTATATTAATGTTTATAGTAATATTTATTTGATAAGGGAATATTGCGATATTATTATGTAGTATATAGAGTGTATACGCGAACAATTAAAATTATATACTTAGATATATTAGTTAGCTATCAAAGATTTTTAAGAGAAGTTAAGCTTTTGATATCAATGTAATTCGCCTAAACACTTATAATCACATGAGTGTTCTATCTGTTTATCCTTTACTCTATAACAAATCCATATAAAACACCTCATTCTCTTTGAGCCTAAATTTGTAAGACGTGTATTTTGTACGAAAAATATACCAATGAAATAACAGCGTCACATCAGCAAGTCTTAACAACGCGATATAATGTTTTCTCACCTAATCTTTTTTCCAATACGTTATACTAAGAATGTATTTTAAGATAGCAAGATTAAACGTTATTTGCCGATGTTTTATTTTGTAATAATACCTTAACTAAGAGTAGACTTAATTTTTAAGATAAACTTTAAAACTTATAAAACGCTTACTTGTTATATTTATAATACCAATATTTTTTTATTTGATTACAAGCATATTATATTTTTATGCATGTAGATACATTGCATAAAAATAGAGAATTTCCAACTATCTTTAGTAAAAAACATGAATACTAAAAAAAGAATTTACCAAACGCCGTTCATATAGAATGGTTAAATAAACCATTAAAAAAACGTTGGTTTTATTCATTTCAGAGCTTGGACTGCGCTTACAAATCTAAATGAGAGTATTGTATTTTGAAACAAAACGCTATACATTGCTTCCCTGATTGGTAACTTTATATCTGAATGAGACTTTTGGAGTAAGGATAGCTGTAAGGGACTACATATAAAAGTGTTTGATAAGCGATACGTTAGATTGAGACCCTAATATTCAATGTTTGTATAAGCGGTCCTAAAGTGCACTGGACCGTATAGGAACTGTAAAGGCTGTTATCTGCATTCTTGTCTAGAATATTCAGTAGAGGTATGTCTGAAACGTTTGTGTTGGCTGAATCGATTTTGTTCCGAATTATAGTTATGTATTGAGATAAAATGGTATTTGATGTAATTGTAAAACAATATGATTACCTTTGCATATAGGTATAATATATAGCTATTAAGTAATATTTAACGATGAGAAGTAATATTCGAGTTCTTCATGTCATTTTCTCTACTAAGACCATTAGAAGGTTAATGCATCCAATTATTATGAAGATATAATTTGAAAGTAATGCTAGTTGAAGCTAGCGCGTGTAAGTACACAGAGTGAATGTCGATATTAATAGATAGTTTGAAAAACAGTTTATAAAAATAATCATAATGAGTTAAAGAAATCAAAAACATGACTAACCACTGTATAGACCACTTTTCAATAAGCAAAGAATTTATGTTTATACATATAATTCATATTTCTCTGTTTATTTAGTACAGTTCTGATATATGTTCTACTCATTTTGCTTTTTCGAGTTCGTCTAAATATATATTACACAATGTAAGATTTATATTATTATATTTTCACATCGTTACTGTAATTCAGGCTAAAACCTAAAATGGATTGTATTAAGCTCCAAACCGCAACTATCCAATTAGTAGCTAATTTACTTATGTTGCGGAATTATTCTGGTTATTTTTTGGTTAAGATACAAACGTATATATACAATAATACATATTGGATTTACTCAACATACAACATTAATTTATGTCAGGTGTATTTATTTTCGATAAAATTTTCCGTTACGACTTTTTGCTACAGCCGATACGAGTTTACGATTATTACCTTTAGTTACGCTCCCCTTTAATTTAATAAAAGCTTATAGACATGGACGTCTCAATAAAATCTTCAATTTTACAAATTGGATTTGAGAAAAAACAGTCGGTGCATGGGACTTTTCGTGTAAAATCTACAACCGAGCTCTCAGATTTAGTTTAATTTTTTCAGACAAATTCAGGTGAAGCAGAGTTGATACTGCGAACCATTAGTTTTTACTAACATAGGCTGTGAATACAATTTTGAGAAAAGAGGCACATTTCTCGTGTTTTCTTACGTAACCAATAAATGTAAAAGTTACTATATAAATCTGTGTTTATTAAAGTTTAATTTGTAGTGGCTAAAATATTGCCACGATTTTATAGCAATTTACAGGAGATAAATCTTAAATTATAGAAGGCAAAAGTTACATTTATCCAATAACAAATATCCTTGAGCTATGTGTGCTATGAGATATTTATGAGTATCAAAATGTCATGAATTTGTGTAATTATGTAACAGGAATACAATTTACACGTGCGAGTAATTTCACTCAAAAACTCTTTCATCCCTTATGTGAGTGTGATACTCAGTGATCCAATTTTACAATTCCCTCCAACTCTGTTTACCTTATCTGTTATTATAATAATTGCCTGCCAGTCTTATTATTAATTTAATTTTGATTAGCAGGTTTTCTTTTTTATTTAAGTTACACTAACAAAAATATTTTTTTAACACGAATTAAGTAAATCTATGCGAATAACAGATGTATGTAAGAAAGTTGTATGTTGAAAAACGTATATTAATCTATTTATTACATATCCCGATTTTTCATATGCATTTTCTCAAAGAAATAAAATAAAACACATTAGAAACTTTGAACCTTTCGATAAATGACTAACGAGGCGATAGCCAATTAACTATTAGAATTGACAGAAATATTCCTAAGTCGTCTTGGCGATGCTTTATTTATTAGATATTGACTCGGTTAAATAAATACATCTTCGAATGCGAAATCTAAACTGTACAGGAAAGGGATGACAAGGGTTTTTGATTTTCGAAATATTTCTTTGTTGTCATTACTACTGTTGCATACTCACTATATCTTTGGTATAGTCACCAAATACAACGGTCAGGGCCCACGCATTCGTAAAATCTTTACATTTAAAAGCTATTTCAGAATTGGTTATTCGTGATAAATTATTCATACAAAATGTAGCGTTCATTTTCATTTCATTTTATTGTTATATATTCACGCGATTTCAAATGTTTCACTTTGATTTCAATAATTCAAGTACCTTAATGAAATACATTGATTTAGTATGAGTAAAGTTAAATCTATTCAATTTAAATTAGCAGTAGACTAGTTAGTGTAATAGTCCCATTTTTTGTAATACATTTTATATTTATATGTATTTTGTATGATTTTATAAGACCTCATCGCTTTATTTAAACTTATTAATATATGTTCCTTTTAATATACTATTATTTTTATATAAAACATAATTATATCATGCACGTTAAACAATTTTATGATTTCGCCTTTTATAAATTAGTTGGTACATTTTATTACAAAAAGTTAAGGATGTAACTGCATAAAATGTCATGAAATTTATTATCTGCAGAACAAAGGCGTCCCTCTTCACAGAGTACTCGAGTCAAGAACGCTATAGTTATCTTCAGCCCCCTCTCGATGGCTGATACGCTATTAATTCATGTTCAAACTGTTCATTTTAATTATGAGACTATATAATCAAACATATGGTAGTTTCATTTGCATACTTTAGTTAGATATTACATTTCAATTGTCGTTAATCCTATTTTACTAGATAACAAGTGTTTCTTATTTACATATTTATTTTTGAGAAAATGTATTGGTCTTCACTGGCTATATTTTCGTGCATTTATGACATCATCTCACCAAGAAGTAATGTATACCTATTTTGTCACAGATTCTCTTAAGTGTGTGTCTTAAATAAGCCAGCGTTGTCTCTAGGGTTCTTTATAATCTGTATAATAACTTTTTGTAACTTATGGAGATTGTAACCGATATTGTGCATTAGTGCTTCTGGGAAATTTACAAGTATTTTAGGATGATGGCAGTAAATATAAAGTGTTTTGAGAAACCTAAGTAATATTCCTAGCGTAATCTAAGCGTAAAATATCACAATTCTTAGTAAAATAATTTGTGTAGCGATTATTATTGCTGAAGGATGACCATTTATATGACGCATTTTTTACAATGCAATGAAATATTTTCTTTTTAAAAGCTGACAACACATCATTATCATCATGATCGTGTGTGATAAAAATGTAACTGTTCAATTTTTGTACATTGAATATATTTCAGAAAAACTGTTATTGGGGGTTTTGATTAACCTAAAAGAACCCAAAACAACAATTTTTACAATTTTCATCTGATTGTCTGTGTCTATGTTTGCGCTAATCTGGGTAACGGTTGAACTGATTTGAAAGTGGGTTTATGTAGATATGTATATTGCAAAAAGCTTAACTTAACCTTCAGTGTTTGTTTTGTTTGCAACGGTTTATAAATTTTTATTTTTTAATTTAAAGAATCGCGTTGAATAACTTGAATTGAACGAATGAAGGTGGAAAAAGGAATCGAAAGATTTGGTTAGTACAAATTCCAATGTAAGTTGGCCTTAGATTTAATTGATAAATCATAATGTTCAGTTCAGTTTAAGTTGTTCGCCTATCCATTACACACAACCACTAATGTGTATTTTAAATTGTGTCTTCTATACATATAATAAATCGGTAGAAATTGCGTGCCTTTACATTCAATTAGTCTATCTAAATATAGTCTGATAGTTAATTGGAATTGGTTGACAAAATCGACATGAACGCAAGCAAAGGCGCTGGCTGAAGCTAGTATATAATAAATGTATATAAAAAATTAAAGCGGGGAAATCGCGGAGCATCGCTAAAAATACATAAAACTTTGAATAGTTTTAACGATATAGAAGTTTTTAATTAGAAATTTAAATAAGCTTGTTTATAAAAGTTTTAGCTCTCGTTCACCGCTTTGTTTTAAAGCTTTATATTTTTGTAATTATTTGAGAGTGTGGTTTGGTGGACTGGCGTAGACGCTTCTAGAAGGCTGATTAACTTTATGAATATATGAATATAGCGTATTTATGCCTGTCCTTGTCAAATTGTTCTGAAAAATACTAAAATACTGAAAGAATAGAAAATACATATTACTTGTATCTACAAGGCTATCTGTGAAATATGTAAATTTCCTGTAAAAAATATTATAAACGAAACACATACTTATACATTGCGATTTTGACCACGTTAAAAAAATCAATAATAATTACTTATAACCATACATACCCATACATGTTAAGCTTATTTGTAAAGCATAGAAACCCAAGCTTTTCTTGTCAAGTGGAATTTTTTAATGAAATTACCGCGGCCACCAGCCTTAAAGGAAATTGTTTTCCGCTTAATGAAAAAGTTTTTATCGTAATTCAAGTATATTGTTCAAATATAATTATGAATGATTCATAATACAGACCCAGTTATAAATAAAACAATTAACTAATAAATAACAAACATAACTCAAGTTTAATCACTTTGTGGAACTAGTTCTCGCAGGCGGTTTTTTAACCGATATACAATAGTAACAAACGCAGACAATGCATCTACATGACGTCTGATATTAAAAATGGTCGGTGGTAATCACTTACCATTAGGACAGTGTCTCTGTTCGTTATTCCCTATTATATAAAAATTTGTGCTAATCATCTCTATACAAAGCTTAAAAATAAATAGATTGTAACGTACAATTGAAAGATGTAACGCTTCATGTCAATAGGCTTTTCGATGCTTCAAAACTAGCATTGAGGCATAAGAATAATAGCGAGTGTGGAAACTGAAAATCAGTCACAGCATGTCACGGTGACGTGGAGTTGAATTCGCGCTTCAATCCGTTGGGCCTAGTGTTAATAGAATGCTGATTTAAAGATATAATATCACATACTAATTTTACTGTACTTTATAAAAAATGGATATAAATTGAAACAAGAAATACTGATAATATAAATCAATATATCTAACGTCTTTAAAAATTATTTATGTAGATTTTTGTGTAAAATGCTCGCTTTGCCGCTCAAGTATAGTCATCTCACTTTTGTAGGTAACAGTTAAAAGTTTAAAAAAAAATTAGTATATTCAACATAAAAGTATACAAGTCGAAAATGCTTTATTGAACAGTTATACTCTCAATGACGTCATATAGGATTTAGATCATAATACCATTACGTTAAGTTTATGTTCTATTGTTATAAAATATTGAATTTATTAGACTGATAATTGAAAGTCGCAGTATATTAGACTTAAACTTAATATCGGCGCACCTGCGTCGTTGCTTGTCAAATGCTGAAATTACGTTATTTGCTACGATGCGCACATGCGATGAATTCGAACGTGAAAACAGTTACCGATTGTTTTCTCAAATGTTACATATTTATGAATTAATTGGAAGTGTTTGGTGCGTGTACCTATTAACATAATTCAATATAAAAATCGTCTACCCAATGTGTAAATTGTATTTATTTTTATTTGCCTAAAATCTTGTTTGTACTTCATGGTTTTGAGGTGCAATAATGCGTATTTCCCCATTAATCTCTGTATTTCCGGTTGCCGGAAATAAAAATATACAGAGTGCTAGCTAATTATCAACTGATGGATAAAAAATTACCTAACAGTAAGTAAGCCTCAAGCTCGTGTATTCCTTACAACAAAATGTAAGGACCTGAAATTTTGCAGTAGACTTTTTTGGTATTAAAGAAATATCTTAACGCATTTCAATAAATATTTAATTACAGTCAAACTACTTCCTAAATAGATTTATGGAACTTAATTCAAATTATATATCATTAAACACAATAGAGATTATAACGAATTATATTATTTATTTCTGCCAGATTAAAGTAAAATTGATTTTTGAATTGTGACATACCTTCTGTAATTGTCGATTAAAACCATATATCAGCTAGCCTCTAGAACATTTTGGCTATTAGTGTAATCAATCTCAGTAAGCGCAGCCTGGTAGAACTTACGTTAAACTGAATTCATATTTGAATGTGGCCCAGCTGTGTCGTCACTCGTCAAATATTGACAAGTTGTTACAGCTTGGCGATTTCGCCAAATGTTACTCACCTACATATGATCCCTTTTTATGGCTGACTTAGTAAGTATATTGTTTTACGTCAAATATAGATCCCTTTGGCTCAAAACATAATCCGGGTTATATTCATGATGTATTTATGTAAAATATAAATGAAAAAGTAGTAATAATGGTCAGAAATTATTTTTTACTCTCAGTTTAAAGTAACAAAATACAAATAAAAATTTCTATGTATGTTAGATGTTATATTTTAATGATATTGTTGTCACAGCACTCTTAATATATCTAACTTTAACAAATATAGGTATATGTCTCTTGATTAGACACAAATTAATACGCATCCATCTACCATTTTATTAACTGAGCTGCCATAAATGTTGTCACAGTCATGAGTGTATTTTATTTCGCGAAGTCAACCAATTGTTTTCAATTAACTAGGACACTATAACAGTAAAATACGCTACTCAATATTAATATATATTACGTATATAACTAAAATATGAATATTTAAAATCATCATTAAGACAGCCAAGATTAAAAACAAGTTGAAAATAGTATGTATTTTTGCTTGTCAGAGTATATATTGCCTATCTTATGTTGTTTGAATGTCTATACTTTCCCACGGTTCGGCGGACAGTTCAACGATGAAGTGGTAAAAAGGCGAATTTCTGTTATCACTGTTGACGTGAGGTCTTAACCGGTGAAAACATCATTTTATTATAAATGTACAATTTTCGATTTCAAATGTTACACTTTTTTATGAATATTTGTGTGTTAATTAGAAATAATGCACAATGTTTTAATAGTTACTTCTTTATTGATGGTAAATAAAATAGTCACGGGCTCTATCATTAAGTTTTACTATTTTAAATTGCTGTAGCTATTATCATTCCATCTACATAAATATTTCTATATGACAACTAGCTGACCCAGCAAACATCCTTTTGCAACATAAATATATCGCGATTAAGAAATACGGGTTGATTGTAAAGAGGTGAAAATTTGGGGTTGTATGTATCTATTTTTATATGCTGTATCATAAATAAATTTGAACGAACATGAACTAACCGATATGCACACAACTGTGTATTTCGGTAGCAACAGCCGACGAAAATCGGTCGAGAATTTTATATATTAGATAAGGAGTTAAAATTATTATTCCCGATTTTTTTTTTATTAAATATATTTATTGATAGTGAACAGAACAAAACGTTTTGGATACTTTATACACATGTAACAGTGGTAACACATAACTAAATGAGTTTATTAGTAATTTACTACAAATAACTGAATGAGACCTAATTGGTTTCCCTGTTATCATTCATCATTCCTAGGATAGTTTTACCGTAAATATGTTCCAACTAGGTCACAACTAAAGACTAGTTGGTCCACGTGTAAATAAGTAAAGAAGGCTCGTGGAATTCATCATAAAATAATGTACGTGAAATTATTTTTCTGTTTATTTGGAAGTTAAAAAAAACAAAAGGAGTATATATAAAATTGTTTTCTACTTCAAAATTTTAGTGCTAAGAACTCATTCCAAAGAAATCGTGTCTTCTGTGTTTTATATTCGTCGAGGTAAGTCCTCGTCGATTGTCCCGTACATGTCAAGCTACGTACGAATAAACTTACAGTAATTATTTGATAAAATTCTTTGTATTCTAATAATTCATTAAATCGATGTAATATTAGGCTTATTTGGTATGAAAAGGTTCACTGTAAGCGGTTTTAGTACTTTAATTTTTTGATATAATAAAATTTCGTTTGCACGGTATTTGAATAGCTAAGAATTCAAATACAAACGTTGATCCCTATTTTGCTTCCTTCAAGATTTTTTTCGCGGAACTAAGTTTTTGTTCATCTCTAAGACATCACCTTACTAAAATTAATAATATATTTTGAATCATTTAGTCAATAAAAATATATCAAACCCAATTCAACTCTCGCTGGTGAAAACCAGGCTCCTAAATAGGTTAAAATCGACAAAAATGACAGTTTCCAAATATAGTATCGGTTTCAGTCGAAGTTTAAGTCTTACATATCCTACAATATTTACGGTCCGAGAAATGGTAGGGTCGTATTGCTAGTAAAATATAGGTCACTTAAATGTTGCCTTGTACTTCCACAGTCGGTTTAGTAGTTCAGAGGCTATTTATTATATATGTATTTTAGTCGGGAACCTTCGTTTGTTTGACAATAATTTAGTGAAGTCAAATGGTATTCGCAAATAAACCAACCACACCGCATATCGTTACTATATCTATATGGAACCTGTAACGCTTGTTTATAGTACGCCCTTAATTTGTTTGTCACACGATATTGTTACGTTAATTATGCTTAACGTAACATAAAATATGTAAACACACAAATTCAGATGTCTTTTTGATAAAAGGTAAAAAAAATTTTTGTAGTATAGTTCATATTATATAGGCTTGAGCAGAAATAAAAGAATACAGTATTTCTTCAATATTATAATATGGACATTAAACACTTTACATGTTGTTTTGTTTTTGGCGCCACCTAGGAGGTGTATTATAAATTTAAACTTAAATAATAACTTTTGTATAACAATTTCTAGTCTTAGGTTATTGGTAACTAACTAACCAGCTAGTCAATTTGTCCATCGTTTTGATCGAATGTTTACTAGTACGTCAACAGCATGTGAACGAATCAATCCGATAATACTCGTAGTAGGCAAACTAATATCAAAACAAGATGAACCGTAATACATCACGAGCTCTCCGTTGGAGTGATCCACCTCCCGGATACAAGCGACGTGAGTCGTGACTGATGACGACCAGCCTCGGGGGCGGCATTTACTGAATTTGCCGCTTATTATGCAATTTATAAGACTGGAAACTTTCGGCAGTATCGCACAGTCTTCATACATTGCTGTACGGAAGACAATGTAATGAGACTTCAGATTTAAGTTTGAAAGTCTCACTAAAGGTCCTTCAGAAAGTTATCAGAATATCTAATGTTGGTTGGAAAAATATAGTAAAAGAAAATAATAATGCTATTAAGAGAAATGGATATATTTTAATCTTTAATAATAATCATGAAATTGGTTGAAGGTATACTTTTTTAAAATTATGAATTGCTATAAAAATCAGTTTGTATTATATTCAATCGAAATTTAACAAATTATATAACATTTTAAAATAATGTTATAATCTTATTTTTTTAATATATTCGCGTTCAATGTAATTCGTAGCAAGTTTAAAAATCGTATTTATACTTCAGGTGACTAATAACACAATAATCCCACCTGTATACTGGCCGTCAACGAAGAAACGAATCAGCTATTTGAAAAATTTTATGTTATTCAATAATACGATGGCTTTGTAGCCACTCGTTATGTTGCTAGAATTTTTATTCGTAGCACTTTTTTTTTCAAATCGTCTACTTACATATAAATCAGAAGGTTGTATTTTTTAGAAACATTATATTTAATTAAAATTTTCGAATTAATTAATGTAGTCTTTAAATTAGCAATCATTTTTCACCCCTAGTTTTGGAAAGTTATACATTTTATACATTATTCAAATTTGGATACTTTAATTTTAGGAAGCCATTCGATACCATAAACGAACAGAATGAAGGAACTTAAATGATATATTTACCACAGCTACTGAAATTTTCGCGCTGTGAAAGAAGATACGACACGAGCAGACAGCCGTATCAAATAATGGTTCCAAGAATTTCTAGCACAACAGCCAACAAGTTAGAAATTCAAATTTTATTACAAGCTTTTATTTTTTACTCAAGAGTTGTGGGGGAGAATTTCATTATTTACTTGTCTTGCGTTATCGCTCGGAGGCGAGCGTTTTTATTGTAAGAAATTCTATTAATAGATTTTATTATAAATCTATTGCGTAGACATGTATTTGAGTTCTACATATAAGTTCCAAATTTGCTTGCTGAGAAAGGTATTATAATGATTTGAAAATATTTAGTATAAGAATACTTAAATCTTTATTTTAATCTCTTCGGTGCAGTTAGATATAAAATAATTTCCAGATAGATTCAGTTGATGTTAAAGTTCCTACGGACCACACCGCAAAAGGCTCTTAAAGCATTCTATTAAACATGATTTCAAAAGATCAATTAAATTTTCCATAATTTATTAAACATATTTAATTAACATAAACGTAATTTCTCAAGTTAGATGTGTATTTAATTATACAGTGTTCAAAATGTTCGCTAAAGTTCAATTTTATATATGTATAAAGTTGTGGTTGCGTAAAGTTACAAGATTTGTCACTATTCTAATTCTCTGTTCATAAATTTACTCTTTATGGACTGAGGACGAACATTATGCGCGCATGTCTTTTTCTTTGTTGTAGTTCATAAATATATTTTTATATTTGTTTAGTTTCCAGAAGCCTGTTAGATAGAATACAATTTTTACTGTTTCATTTATAAAAGTCTTTCTTATTACGATTTTTTTAATACGGTTATAGTATCTTTACTTCTAATTAACAAATATTTTAACAAACTTCTGATTATCATTATATTACGGTAATGGTATAAACTGAGCCTGAAACCATCCTATACTTTTGCCTACACAATTAAAGTCTTACAAAAATAGCAGCTATCCAGAAAGATAGTAAAAAAATATATAAATTGTTTCTGTTCTAAGTAACATTTACAATTAATACAAATTTATGTAAAGGTTGCTATTTAGAAAAATATTGTTTATTATACTTTTATATTATTAGCAAAAGTTGTAATTTATATATTTGTATAGATTATATTTTAACTTGGTTGAATATTATAAGGCTTAAAGCTTTAGCTATATTTTTCATTAAAACTTTAAAGGAACGTCTACTTGTTTAGTTACGTGCCACCTATTTATTATGTATAGAGGTGAACAGTCACGTGCCCATAGTAAACAAAAGCTAACTGGAACCGATCGATTAGCTTGTAGAACTATATTACTATATACTACTCAGTTCTAAAATATTTAGAGTGAAAAAATAATTTTTACATTATCATTTCCAAGGTTTTTACCTAACGACCTTTGGTAGTAGGGTACGTTTACCAGTTCACAGTTCAAAAGAAAAAGGATTCTTATTGTTAATTATCACATATCGTTCTGCGTGGTAACGATAACAATATTAAGTCGCTAATTCTGATAGGCAGCTTCAAATCCCTTACCTTATTAAACTTGGCGTAAACAGTCTGTGTTTTTGCGATTAAATTAATGAAGCTTTTAACTCTGTATGTCAACATCAGATTACTTTTAAATTAAGCAGGTGTGTTAATTTAAAACACAGGAGCTGTTAGTAAACAACGTATTTTTTTTAATGTTTTTGTCATATAATATGTCCTTATTTTAATATTTAAAATATTTCATAGTCACTTATGATGCACAGGACAAATTAAAGAATTAAATACTACGTCGATTTAAAAAAAAACATAAAGTAGAATCAAATGATTATTTAAAAAATATGAAATATGTAATTTTTTTATATATATGTAAAGATGAATTGAGAAAGGCTTACTATTAATTGTTGTTCATGTTCTTTTCTTACTTTGCTTATTATTGTAGATTTGTCTTTTTCATTACTTAGCTATTTAAAATGCTCTCATGGACTGTAAACTCTATTCTATTCAATATCTAGTTTTTTTCTTACAAATCATATAAAATTCTCCTATTTTGTTATACATGGAATTTCAATCATAGCACTCAAGTTACGTAAATTCATGTTCGTTTTCAATTTCCTACAGTCGCAAACTTGATTTGGCGGTCGGCGCTTGACACGCGTGACATCCCGATACGACAAGCATGACATTTCCTTGTATTACAAATTATATGCCATGTTTGTGATGAGATTTTTAAAGACCATACAATACTACCTGTGGCCTACGGCCTTACTCGCATTCTTGTCCCTGCCAAACGATTCTTATTCCGTCGTCAACTGTCAAACTCGAAGTTTAAATATTAGTACAGTTTTCTGCAATTTTCTTCACATAAAAACCTCCCAAAAGAAAAGCAGAAAAGATGAAAGATATCGGAAAAGACGACTTTTCATCGAAAATTATAGCGTGACCAAGGGAAATGGAGAAGCATTTTTATATACAGAGGCTAGTAACACTCTTTGTTTCCGTAAAGGTAACGAAATCTATCCCTCTTCATGTTTCCCCTTTCAAATTTCATTTTGTCAATAATACATCCGCCTTCCTGTTCAACAAAATAGTTACTCTGATTCACTAAGGAAGACGAAACAGAGAGAGAAACAAACTCGCATTTTTAATTTGAAAACTAGGAACATGACGAAACAGTCTTTAAGGCTTTACTAGTTAATTTTTATATTAGGCTTATGAATGTTTTTATGAATAATAGAGATATATGGTATAGTATTAATTTTTGTTTGACTAAAATAATGTTGTACTATTTTGAAGTTTTATCGCTACAAATATTGAAACGTATTGCGGCCGGAAGAAGTGTACTCTGGCGAAAGATCTCTTGCACGTACGATATTTCAGAATAAAATAGATTTTCAACTATAGCAAGCAATACAAAACAGATAACTTTCATGTGCATTTAGATTTTATATTATAAATTTTGACAATTATATACTGAATGAGATTATATAGGAAAGCGTTGTATATA
>JAOSYY010000016.1:799097-825311 GCA_025727935.1 Hebomoia glaucippe
TATGGGTAGTTAAATAGTTTCTTCTTTTTTAGCTTTTATTAAGATTCTTTCCATACTTACATTTAACATTTCATAAAGTAACAATATATTTATAAGTTCTAAGTATTTCCGTGTCAAAATACATTACGTAGTTAAAAAAAGGATATCGGGTTTGGATAAGATCGTATAAGATTTTATAGTCTATTGGGATTAAAGTTAGAGCCTACATTCGATTCGAAACTTATTCCATTTCATTCTATTACTCTATTTTACTTGACCAGAAATATTGTTACAAACATAAAACGAGATGAATTTGACTAATAAAGGAAATCCTATGAAGACACCAGATTCTCGCAAATAAAGAAAACTGTTGTTGTAATAAAGAAATGTGGAGATGTACAAAAAAAATATGTATATTCATATATAAAAGATTTTTTGTCAATAAAAATTCAACTGTGTATTGAATGTATTAAAATCATTTAAAAAATAATCTGAGAATATTTTTTAAATTTCAAACCACAAAATTTGAACGTGTTTGTTTTCTTTTGCTGTGCCGACAATAGGAATTATCTAATGATTTTTGAAATTCTAATTGTAACGAATAAAAATGAGAATACAAAATTTCATACAATAATATTTGTTCTATTATAAGATAAATTGATTAACCAATTCCATATTTAAAACGGACTTCAATTAAAAATGAAGTACAAAATTGTAATTTATTTGTTCTAATAAAACAACATGCAATAAACATAATCATCTCTATTACAATAAACTGGAAATAATGATAAGAAACGGTTTAGTTGTAGTCTATCAATCTATCTTTCTTCATTAAATAACTCAGAAGTGTTCTTTAAATATTTATTCACGTTTATAAGGGAGGTTAATACTTTGCTTCAGTCACAGTCATTTGAAGCGTCCCATCCAAAATGTTAACTGTGTAGGATGATAAATTATTCAATATTTCTTACTTACCCTTTGACAAATGTTATTTGCTTTACGTCTGTCGTGTTGACTAAAGTAACAAGCAGGTGGGATCGCAATTAAGGTGTAAGAGCCTAATGGCTTAACTCTACGGCAGCCAAATGTTTACCAAACTCAGTATTACGCGCCATTGTCCCAGTTGACAAACAAAGATTGTTAGACACCGAAGATTTTGCAATACTACTCGTACTATAAATTAAAGTTTCTCACGACATATTTTTAAGGTAATGAGCCATAACCATAATCCCAATCGACCATTAAAATTGTACATATTTTAAGCTATATAATAACTTGTGATACTTTTATAATTATTTTTCTGAAAAATTGTAGTTAGACTAGAGCGATAAATTATGTAAACTAGTTTACTGTACCCGCTCTAAGGAAAACTGTTTACTTTGTGAACGTAATTCGTAATTAACTTTTTAAAGGAATAAATAAAAAGGCTTTTTATAACTTTAATATACACATAAAAAAACAAAACATTAATCACTAATAAAAATTTAGATATTAATTTTTATTACTGTATCCATCGTTCTATTGTCTGCAAATTTATGTAAAATTCTCTAATTGAATTCATTGAATTGCCAAGTATATCGACAATTCTAAAAGTTACAAAAATCAAGATTATTTATTTGCTATACTCGTAAATACCGTATATTACAATTTTGTAGTACAATTTTTTTTTAGTAAGAATATCCAAACATTTTTAGGACCACACTCAATGTTGGACGTCTCTGTATCAGGTCGACTGAAATTCTATCGATTAAATATAACATGCGTTTTTCACAGAGATATTGTTTTTTTATTGATATGGGTTCCTGTAGCACATGATATCTTCACAACTTCAATATATTTTTCGTTTCGAAATTACATTAAGTAAAATATATTTTAAAGTAAATATATTACAAACAAAACATGTATTAAAAAATACAAAGGATAGGTCAATCAAACATAGTCAGTAAATTTACTGTGTTTCAGTCCAGTATCATCGTGTCCTTTGTATTAGAATGGATCTAAATCGAAATAGACGACTCTACCAAAATTTGAAATCTTCACGGGTCTTAGCGCCACGTGTTGTCAAAAGCTTTATCCGATGAATGGCATAATTTTGTATCTTATTTAGTGTTATATTTTAATGAAGATTACTACTGTGTTGCCAAATTTATATTTTTATAGTAGATAATAATAATTATATATGTATAGAAAATTTCAAATATTAATTTTAATTTTCTGCACTTACCACATAAATTTTAACTATAATTCTTCATAATGCTTATGAATAGGTATCCGAATTTCGCTTTAGATAAAATAATAACATATATAGGATGTTAGGGGGCCGCTCCCGAAAACGAAAACAGATGCTAGTACTAATGACACTTTTGAAGATGGTACGGAAAAAAACAAGCCAGATTAAAAAAAAAATTTAAAACGTTTTGTTAGCGTTATATACGCTTCATCTCAATCATTCATCTCCGGGCATGCTATAAGTTACATTTTAAAAAATAATATTGCAGTGGAAGTTCTTCGAGCACTGGTGTTTAAAATAAGTTATTTTTCTATTTAAAAGATTCTCACTCAACTTTAGACAATAGCTTATAACAAAGACGCAGAAACGCGATGATGAGAAGCCAGAATTTTAAAACTAAAGAATTTCAATTTAAATCTGAGAGAAAGATGATGAATTATCTTCGTCTATGACTTGTAGTGCCAAACTAAATGTGATGCAAATGTTAAAATTCCTTTTTTGTAATTAAATTTATTCTATTGCTACTAACCTGATATGCATTAATAAATTAGAACTCTATTGACCAAATTATAGTATTATAAGTGACTATATGACTGATCAGCTTACATTCCGCTGGAATAAAATAATTTACAAAAAAATTCATAGAAACAGCATAATTACATTATTATTTTAAACAAGTAATTAATCTCGTTTAATTATTTCCCATAACTATTATATACAACGAAGATTAGTTTTTTTTCTAATCTTCTTTGTAATGTACCGTTACAATTACGACGATGTATGACAATACATTTTGACAATACGACTTGTTATTTTATAGCTAATCTCACGACTAATAATTCTTCAGCTCGATTGGGTGTTTATGTTTTTTTAATTAAATATATCTAGTATAAAACAATATTTTCTTTTTCTGTTATAGATGAATAATATATTTATTATAGTAAAATTAATATTCTAAAGAAACAAAAAGAAAACAAGAAAGATGTTTTCTAACATCAATTCTACAACGATTATCCTTTGAAATTCCAATGATTTTCCAATTACAATTTCATTCGAGAGAAGGCCTGTACTTAATTTGAAACGTGGGTATGAAGTCTGGAATCACCGCAAATGTAATCCCCATTCCACAACATTTTACCATGGACGCTGAATAATTATGTTAGAAGTTTATTTTTGTGTTAAGGAGTAGATCAATGTAGGCACCATTTTATCTTTGAATTAATTTCGTTTAAAATCACATAAAGTATAAATGTACATTTTAACATGTTTTCATTAGTTTCACTTGTAATTAACAATATCTAGTATTGAAGGTAAATTTCGAACAACTTGTTTTCATGGAAATGACAGTTTGTTTGTATATATTCCGGTGGCAATTTGTAGAAACTGTCATTTCAATTACTAATCTATGAAGTGATCTAATATTTTACTGTATTCATCATTATTTCCATATTAACTTGTAGACCTTTTTTCAATTCAGTTATAATTTCCTATTAATATAATAATAGATGTCGTTCGTAAAAAATACAGATTAATAGTTTTAAATAAAACTATAGTTTTCTGAATAAGTTATTAAAGTTACATAGTCTTTTCCACAGAACTTCATAGCTAAACAGATTTAAAATGCTAATATGCTTTAGTACAGCCTATAACTATGAATAGCGTACTTTTTAGTAATCTAAACTAACTACTTTGCATAATACGTTGTATAATTGAAATACTGTATTTCATTAATTTTACGAATTAAAAAGCCTTTTAAACAAAAATAGTCCAAGGGCGTGCCTTTTATAAATGTACATTACTTTTTAATTCATATTTAATTTCGGGGCGTAATATGTAAAAATAACATCAGTGAAATGAATCCGGCTGTATAAACTTTTTCAGTTTATATAAACGCCGTTTTAACTTGATGTATGACGTTGAGTTACGGTTTCATGAGTAAGCAGTATAACCCCTCTGTTCCTTCATATGTAAAGAAAACGAATTCTTGGGATGGGTTTGCAAGTTTACGTTAATTTATTTTGGAAAAGTGAAATGAAGCCAGCACGAATCGGTATTTTAAGATATTATATAATTGCTTATTGTAACTGTAAGACTTTATTTATTATTATTATTACGATAAAATTCAACTTTAGATGTAAGACATTTTTGTAATAATTACTCTAACAGTATCGAAAAATAAAATAATTTTCAGTGCCATTATCTTCTTAGAATTATAAAAGTGATAGTAATTTTTTAGTATGGTATAAATTCAGCATTAACATTTGAGTTTCGCGATAAAATATAATCCTCTTATTACTTTGTGGTCCATGTAAGGTTACTTCGTAAGGTTCTATCCCTCTTTGGTTTATTTATAGTTAGAGGCTATTTTTATAAAGAAGCCTTTTGCGTCGCACTAACATTTATGTTCATCTGGCAAAGTAATAATCTTCTTTTTCATTACCTGTATATTACAATGTAAAATATTTTTTACGAAAATTTACAGGTATTTTGAGTGGATAAAAAAAACCTTGTAATAGTCCTCAATATATATTTTTAATAGGTATGTTGGACATAGTAATTTAATTTTCTTTAAGTAGGCAAAATTGAATACTTACAATTTTGCCTACTTAAAATTGAATAGTAGTAGTAGTAGTAGTGAGTAGTTACAAAGATCACCAAAAAAAACAATGTAACTCGAAATAGTCAATAATATAACCTCGTTATAATAAATACTGTTTGTTATGTTAATTGTTTTTTTAGTTTCCTGTTCTTAAGTATTATTTTTAAGTTTTAAAGTGACTTTCGAAAAAATATTCTAACTTATAACTATTATAGAACAAACATAAAATAAAATTTCGATGTGTTAAATAACCTTTAACACATCGAAATGCAAGTTAAAGCGACGAAACAGGTATCATTAGTCTTTATTGAAATTCCTTTTTGTCCACAAAATTCTAATGTTGGACGGCAACCAATAGTTATTGCCAATCCAGATATTATCTGTTTCCTGTTTTTAGTGACACATAAATGTAGTAGCTTTAGCGTTTTTTATGTTAGTCATCACTAACTGTACAGTGAAGCCCTGTGGAATTTATATATTTATACTTAGTCTTATTATATAATATTCGTCAAAAAGAAAATAAAATCATATGAATGAAATTGTGATCAGATTTGAAGGTACCATAAAATGTCTGTATCCCCCGCAGAAAAGTCCGTAAAAACTGCTGCTATGTTTCTAGCTCAAGTTTTTCATTGGTTTTCAGTTTTATTTAGTTTTAAAGGGAAATATATCTATTAGATCACGATACGGTCAGAACGCAGATGTAAAATTTATTCTGACTGCCATGCGAGCTATAAGGTAAAATATATGTGGTAATGTGGTATAATATATATTGCGTTTAAAAAATCCTCAACAAAAGGATTTGTGTGTATTGAGAATGACTTAGCGCGGGCTAATCCTACATTTTTTCATAGATAATAACATTCAGTGGTCTTAATCTATTGTAATTACGAGATTATAACGTTTTTTGGCCGTCAATGTACTTTGCAACTAATACATAAAATATATACGACAATCACATATAAATACTACGCTTATACTTAATACAAATGATAATACGTGACTCAAACCGTTCCAGTTTTCCCCAGTTTTTAAAGAAAAGACTAGGTACATATATTGTAAATCGATAGTTACCCGGAAGCCACAACCTCTTATACATCTTATACAGTGCAGATAGGCGGATTCTCCCGTGCCGTTAATCTTTTGACATAAGTCTTAGTGTACACTGAATTATATAATCTGGAGATTACGTTTACGTAGGTACTCAACTTTACGCCGAGTTTATATGGATAAGGTTTAATAATACTTACTGACGTAGAAGTTTGTGATACACAATATTGAGTATGTTATACTTGATTAATATCATTACATACTTTTCACAACCCTTTAGAAGTAATACATACAAAAAAATAATTTTAAAAGTTACTTTAAATACATTTATTTGATTTATGATTTTGATAAAATAAAGTTACATAATACAGTATATAAGTCTTACCTTAAGATAATTAATCAGTAATATTATTGTTTATTTCTTAATACTCATATTACAAACTTAGCAATCCTGACATCAAAATTTAAATCTAAAAGTTGAGAAAAAAGCTCATGATATCAAAATTAAATTTATATGAATGTTCTAATGGCACTACGTACTACGTAAATCGTAAATTAGAGAGTTTTGTAATTGTCTTAGATGTTAGATATTTTAAAATTAAATTATTTTAAAATCTTGTATTGCGTCTCATCAAAAAACAATTTAGTAGAATATAATCAATACACTACTCAAAATTATTTCAAGAGTGTTTTCACAGTCATAATAAAATGTTACAGAAGGTTTAATTTACTGTACCTTTACTATTACTTGAGAAAAACTTTGGACGCAGAATATTGTACAATTTAATTTTCCATTGTTCCTTTAAATTATTATACGGGAAGTTACATTTCATGCAAAGATTTTATTGTCACCATATTTTGTTTTGTCTCCGCAATGTTTTGTCTTGTCTCACGAGATTGACTTTTCAACTGTTATATTGTTTCTGATTTCTATTACATTTGCTTTGATTTACATTTCAAACTAATTAGAAGGGTAAAAACAGAATGGCAAAAACAATGTTTCAATTCCGAATGAAATTTTATTAACATTTTCCTCGATAATAAAAATGAAGAACTGCTGACTTTAATTTTTACAGTTACAAACAACAGTGTAATTAGGTTAACATAACACAAAAATTCATAAAAGATTTTTGAATAACTGCCGTTCTCGTAATATTTACTTGGAATTCTGGAATTATGATTTAAATTTAGAATTACTTATCTTCTTTGTGGAGTTTATTGATAGATATTACGTACAATAGGGTTGCTATGTCTTTCAATAACTAAGTCGATGCTTAACGACGATAAAAGTTTCTGCTACATTGAATACAAAATATTTTAATACGGCCTTTGGTCTAGAGTTAGTATTATATTTAGATTGGCTTCGGTTATATTAGAAAAAAACAATGTTTCCTCTTCTTTCTAGCATAATCGATTTATTCAAAAGATATTTAATAGATCAATCACATTTGACATCAGGAGAATTTTTATATATGAGAGTATATTTTTGAAGTTTCAATATTGTAACCAATTTGTAATAACTATGTATAATTGGATGTCACAAAACATGTCTATGATATTCTATGAAATTTGCTATCACCAACGACTTTTCTAGACCTTAATCAGATGTAGGGGTGTCAAATAAAATTTCATTTTTGCTATATTACGAACGAAATTTCTGAAAAATGTTTGAGTATAATTACACTATATGTAAATCCCAGTAGATCCCAGAGTAGATCACTGAGATTTACAAATACCATAATAAGTTCCTAAGTCCGAAAAAATAAGATAAAAATATTGTTTTTCCTAAAGAGGGCAAGAAAAGTTTGCAATATGTGAATACATATGGCTCCGTTAATTGAAGCGCTGCGTCTGTTTTTTTAAATATATATATGTAGGTTAGATGATAGCATTTACATTATTGTTAGTGACTACAAATCGTTGGTTGATAACTTACAGTTCTAAAAACAAAAAAGTTAGTGGAATAGATATAGAAATGTAATAATCTCATGGCCCACGTTTATTGTATACAATAAACATTAAATATTAGAATTTTTTTGTCTTCCTTTACTTGAGATTTGTGAATCTCCGTTGCCTTTGGTATTATAGTTTTTCATTGGCAAACAATCACGATACAAAGGAACTTAAATTTTCTACGGCTATTAAAATTGCTTACGTCGTGTTTAGTCACGATAAAAGCGTTAATATCGGACCATTAAACATTCGTTTATAAACATTCTTGGAAATTTGTAAAGGAAAAAGAAATCACGGCATGCAATGTAGAAGCGATTATTAAAAAATAGCCAGGAGCAAGTAAAGTAGGTCGTTAAATCTTTTAGGGCTATGTTTGGGCATTACGATCCTCACGCACGATAGAGCATTCATACAAATTCAATATTTTCTGATAGCTTTCACACAATAGACAATATACTGTTAGTTAGGCGTTTCAAGAAAATGCGAGAATTTTTAATCGATGTATTTATTTAAATATCTATATTCTCTTTTCCCTTTTTTTCGGTTAATATTTTTAGTGTTCGCCCCTTTTTTGAAATTATCGGTACTATTCTTGTTTTGTTTAACACTTTAAATTCGCTTTTATACGCAAACTTTACTTGCTGTATATAAGGGTGTTTAATTAAATGGTACAGAAATGTCATGACCACTATAAAAAAATAATCTTTCTTTAGTATAATATATGTAAACATTATTCTTTTATAAACTTCAAATTTAGGTAGTTCAATATTTTTCTTGTTTTTAAAGCGAACGCTTCCTTTTGGTCCCTCGAAAGATATTAAGGAGGGTTTCACCAATTTTCTGTAACGTAAATTGTTTTAACAAAAAAAGTATTGAGATTGAATCAATGTTCGTAGTGAATGGTTCATTACACGCCGGATCTTGAGTTCATATGATTTTTATCTTATCCTTAGATTTTTGAAACGGAGATGAAACCGCCAAAAGGTAAGGACAGAGGGAAATTGAAATACATACCTACCTATTTAAAATAAATATATGTGTATATTTTGGGGATCACAGCTTAAAACGATGTAATTTATATACCTGTATAATGTTTGTACTATGCTTTCATTTAAAGCTTTCTTTAAAAATGATGGTGTATTATTATGTGACTATAGAACATATTTACGAGTAAGTATAATTGATTAATATAGGGAAGAATTTTTATTAAATTATGAATATTTATTGTTTTTATAAAATGTTGACTCTGTTCATCGCCGAAAATTTGTTGTTTATTAAATTCAAAAATGTATAAGTTACGATGATAAGATACTTTATTTTTCTACTATACTTCCATCTAGTTATAAGAAGATGTTTAAAAAGTTACACTTTACTATTATAACATTTTGTAAAAAGAAAGTAGAAAAACCCTTTTTTGAAACGGGCTTATAATTATAATAGACCTTCATGATTTTGACTTTTTATATGTATGTAATAGATATAGAGCAGCCTTTGTATAATATTTCCGTTTTAGATAAACAAACAAAATGTTCAGTCACGATCCGCCCATCCAACTAAATTGTTTTCATCTTAAACACCAGAAATCTTCACAAAATGGTAATTTAAGCGTAGAAGTCTGTTTCAGCTTCCCTTATTTTTATAAATGTTGTAATCATCCTAAATGAGTTTTGAAGTAGTGCCACCACCGTTCATAATTCTTCTGAATCTCCTAAACGCCACCAATTATTTTTAATTAAGTAGAGTTCTTTTTGAAATAGCACATCTCTGATGAACGTCCGCTATTAATTTCTGTAACCTAGTTATTTTGTTTTCTTGTTTAAAAATTATTCTTCCGTTAAACGAGGGGCAGTTGAAATTATTTCATGTTTAATTTACAGAATATAATTTTATGCTAAGGTTTAATAATTTTCAAACAATAGCCATAAAAAGTAATTGTTGGTGCAACTAACTATACCTTTGATCACTCACTCCAAATCTATTATTTTTTTAAACAAGAAGAAGATGGAAAGTCGTTATTGGTGGAAATGTATGGCAGATAACGCCAAGTTAGCAGGAAAAAAATAGATGTAATAATCGATATTATACGTTGATGAATATAATGTTGAAAATTTAGATTTGTATTTGTATAGTTTCAAACATTCTGAAGAATATTTGTAATATTAATTTAGCTCTTATTGTAATTTTTTCGGTGACACTAGCTAACACTGATTTTACTTTCAATCACAACCATGAGCAAGTTTGTGAATAAAACTAATCAATATTGAAAAAAATTCCACTTTATAGGAACATCATATTAGATATTATAATGATATAAATACGGATCAACTTTAATATACAAAAAGGAATACCAAGCTAATTACGCCTAATCAAAAGATTGAAATGTTAATGAAGGGATCTCCAACTTCATTGTAAACCCTTTCGAAACACTTGACTCAAGTAGACTGCAAGTTGTATGAGTTTCCATGGAACAATGTTCGAAGTTACTGTATTAATTCGAAAACAAACTGCGGCGCTATGCTTCAAGTATACCTATTTGTACAACGTGATTATGTCAATATGTATACTTTGAATATAGGGCGAGGTTACAAGATGGGTTTATTACGTGTCTAAATAAATTATGGATCAGTGATAGCACAGTCTGTCGACAGATGTGTTATCTGTGGTGATATCAATCAAGCTTCCCCTACCTAAAACAAACGTCTTTAGCTATTCTATAAATATACATAGTAACATATGGAATGTTTTGTAAATAAATTTGTAGTAATAATTTAATTTATAAAGAATTAAATTTAACATATATAAAATGTTTAATTATTGTATCGATGTTATTGAACAAAAAAAAGGGAATTTTGATCACTAGTATGTAAAGTCTAGTAACGTATTATATATACGAGTATGTAGTATATTTATAGAAACTTATTAAAGAAGGTAGATAGATTACTATCTAATGTGTTGAGATTGTAACTGCCTGACAATCTATAAAATCTTTATTACTAAGTGATCAGTGCTACAGTTAGTAACATTGGTTTTGTAAAAATACGACCGGTCCTTATGAGAACATCCTTAGCAAAGGCGTTAAACTCAGACATCATACTTTTATATCTAAAGTTATTGAATAAAGATTTCGGTGTATGGAGGTATTGTTTGGGTGTCGGTGGAGCGGATTGATGCTTATTCAGAGTTATTATCATTTTATGTCGCATAAAAACAGGTTCGTTCGTAGAAAGCTTCCCAGGCTACCCTCCGTCAACGTCCGATAGTGTCACCATGTAAAATTAAATGTCAACATACTTGTTACGGGTAATAACTTTATTTTTTCACTCGGGAATACTTTTTATTGAGGAAAACGACATTATGATGCATTAAATATAATTATGGCGTCTAACTGCCTTATAGAAAATATTATAATTAGCATCGAAAAATACTTTGTAAAACAGAACTATACTATATGTATTAATTATAATGTACTATACAAGGTTAATTCGACAGTGAATTTGAGCATTTGAAACAACAATATTATGGTGAACTTAGTTCTATTGAACGGGTGCTTGGTTGTTTTGGTTACAATTTACACAAACTTCCGGCTGCATTACAGAGTACAAATGAACAGACTTCTAGACCATTTTGGTTCCAGTGGAAAGTGAAGTTACCGTCTTTTGGTTGGTTTATTAAAACTACTTTGTTAGTAGAGAGCTTGTCTTTAACAAGGCAATTTGATAGTACATATACATAGAAACTTTTGTATACAATATATACTTCAACGCTTTTTAAGTTTATGATGTACCTTCTGTTTTCGTCTTAGATTCCTTGCCCTGTTTTATTGTTTGCTTACATTTCTGTAAAGTAATCAGACATCATTGAGACATATTTGAGACACAAATCATTAAAATAATTAGTCTCTCAAATAAATAGTATCACTTTAGACGTAATTACAAGGAACTGAATCTTAATACAGCTAACTATTTGTTACTCTATGTTTTCCAATATTAGATACAAGTTTAATATGAATGTTGAACACTGACGAAATGATTGAAGATGGTGAAATTTTATTTTAATTTTGAGTTTCTAAAAATCCTTTTATTATAAGTTAAACTATGCTCTTAGGCAGTGCATGTTTTAGGCTTTTAAATTAATACAAGAGTGGTTGGCAAGTCGTTACGGATAACGTTTCAATATTTATTCTAACTGCTCACTTTTCGAAACTGGCAATGTATAGGAAATTTTTAAAAGCATAAGAATTATAAAACGTGTTAATCTGTACCTTAGAGAGTAGAACATTTCCTGGTCTTGAAAATTTATGTCTTCGTAAACCTTTATTTATAAGGATTATAAATAAGGCAGTTGAAGAATAATTTTCTTCTCACAAATTACAGGTTTATTAAATTAGATTAACGTTTGACTCATTGGATAGTGGTATATATTATAATACATTGTTAAGATGTGCAAATAAAATTCAGGCTTTTAACTAATGTCGTTGTTATTATGGGGGTAAGGCATCAGTTTTAAAAATGTTTAACAAGATAATTTATTTCTACCTCTAAAAAGCAGAGCCGTGATGTATGGATGAAAGAATAGCTTTAACCCATATTAGTGATATGTTTTTGTCTTTAATAATGCCTAAGGGAAAAAACAAATAATCTATATTTACAAAATATCATCATCTTCTAATATTATAACAATGACCGACAAGAAATTTTTGCAGTCGCAGGCGGGGCTGGCGAGCGGTTCGCGGGCGCATGGCGCTGCTGTACCGTGCGACGCGGCTTAAAGACCGCGCCGACACACATGTGTTTACGTTCGTCGTCACTCGTTCTGCTACTCGCGAGCCAGATCGTGACGTCACGTCAAAGGACTTTAGCTGTGCGCACCAGCGGTGGGCAGTTGCATTCAGTCGCACTGATACTTCTCTAGGTTTGTAGTTACGGCTCCAATCATTGAATAGGGCATAAACTTTATAAATCACTTTTTTATGTCTAAATACCACGTTTTGTTATTAATAAGACCTTATATGTGATATATTATGTTTTCTATTCAGGGATCTACTTAGTATGGCGAGGCGTCTGTGAGGGCATGCGAGTGTATGTCGATTTCACATTTACTCTACTCAGCCGAGACCACTTTACAGCAAATGAAGGTTTCTCTGGGAAGCAAGTTCGATTTAATGCAGGATGCGCAGCTCAAGGGCGCGGACGATGCGTCTCACTAGCCGAGCTCACTGCAAAATTTGCAGACGCTCGCGGAGAATTTCAACTCGAGTTGAGCATGTCTCGTGTAAGAACTCTATACTCTTGTGAACTACGTGCGCCTCGATTAGATACTCCTCCTTTCGCATTCGCCGGCTTTGACTGGTCCGTGTCTGCGAGTGGTGGGAGTGGAAAAGAGCCCCTAACATTGCGATTGCTACGACTATCTGGCGAAGGCCAGCTAAGCAGAGTTCGGTATGCTCTTGCTCTCGGTGAAGGTGACAGACGAATACACTCTGGTCCTCTTGAATGCTTATGCGATGGCGAAGGTCGGACACCACCTTGGACACCTCGACCTGCTTCGCGACTTCTTCATAAAGGCGTGCGGCTCACTGTTGAACTGGTTTGGGCCAGAGCTCTTGCGGAATTAGCAGTCCCAGTCGGTGGTAGGGCGTCGACATGCTATGATCGTGATAAACAAGCGTGGGCATTGCGTTGTGATACACATTCCGAACTAGTCAGACTTCATATGTTGTACCGTGATGTACACCACGTGCCTAGAAATCACCTTCGGTATGTGAGCTGGTCCGCGTGGCTAGTTCGAACAGCATCTGCTCCTGGAGAGCCAGATGCTTGCGAGCTTCCTGGCGCTCCCTTTGAGAATTACTACGCTCAAGAAAGCGCAGATGAAGGTTTGATGATGGAAACGGCACTTAGAGTTGAAGAAGTCTCACGAGCTGGATGTCCCTTTTTACACCCCGGCGGTGAAGTTCGAGTACGCATTGAATGGGGTGATATTTATTTGCTCTTCCAAGCTACCTATCATGTTTATGACGATCTTTGTCGTCTTCATGCTCATCAAATGAGGTAATAAGGTCGAGTCTCGACTTTTTAATTTGCATATTGTTATCTAAATTGACTAATTTAAAGTTTTCTTTACAGACGAGAAATATCTGCATTACAAGCAGAAAATTATTCCTTGGAGCGGCAGCTGTTTAGTTATCAGAAGAGCCTTGCCTATGCGCAGGCGCAAGCAGGCGAGCCAGCGACAGCCGAGGGCGGGGGCAGGCGATCACCTGCAGAGCGTTCGTTGTCTACAGACACCGAATATGCTTGAGGGTGTAATCTTCTTTAATATACTCGGAAACTCTTCTATCTTCTCGACTGATTCTGACGTTTTTGAACGATTTATCTATTTTTCTAAGATTTTATGGCGAGGTGCGCCTCGTCCGCACCGCTTCTCGCCCGCGCCGGTCGCCTGCACTCTCGCCGTTCGGATCTATCGATAGCTAGTAGTTATATTCAACTACTTTTTCTATTTATCTGTACATAAAATATATTTAGATATTATATATTATGTATATTTCTTAACTTGAAACTCGAATTCATATACTGCAAAACAGTCGATTATGATTAAAATTTATTTAAAATGTCTCTCGTGTTTTATTACTGAATAATGTAACAAGTTCATATAAATAGGATGTTTATATAAAAGTTATGCAAAGAAATCAATACCCGTCAATTTTAACTTATCCGAATTCCTTTGATTAAAATATTTCCTTTAAGCAAATCAAATTTCATAAATATTGGTTCGCCGAAAACGAAATCACCATAGTAAAAGTTGTTCCAAACGGTAATTTTAGATTGACTAAGAAAAATATCATGATAGCATAGTTTCAAATATCCACCGGCTTAAATTTATGAGGTTTTGTCGTAGAAAATTATATATACAATCTATACAGATGATTTAGTTTATGAGAAAATCTCAACCAGAATAAATATTAAAGAAAAAACATAAATCAAATAAACACAAAAGATAGGCTCAAAATTACCATTAATAAATTCTGCTTACATTTCTTTACCAATCATTTAATGAAATATTTACAAGATTTTAAAAAAAAATCTAAATTTCATAATATAACATTGGAATATAAAATTGATACAAAACATATAACTTTGAATGCAACTTTACAACAATTGTAAGAACAACCATCGGTTGCTGTGACATTTGACAGATTTTGTCAACTGTCATAAAGTTAATAGACGTATATGTTGATTTTTTAAATTTAAAATACGTAATTAAAAGGTAAGAAAAGAAAATCTTTAGCCACATTGAACTAATAATTCAATAAAAAATGGCACAGGGTAAAATGAAAGTTAAAAGCAAATTACCTAAAGGAGCTAAAGTGAAAAAAGCGAAAGGTAAAGCGGTTACTAAGCGTAATAATGCACCAGTGCGCAGTAAGGTGAAAGCTCTTGAAAAAAATAAAATGAAGACCAATGTGACAAAAATGGTGAATGCTGCTGCGGAACAACAACTACGATCACTAGCAACAGATACTCCGCAGTTGTCGGCAGCTCAGCAAAGAGTGGCTTCCGCACCGACTGCACCTGTTCCGGCAAAATAATGACATTTCAATTCTAGTAGTGTAAATATTATTACGTTAAGTGGATATACATATTAAAGTAATTTTTCTAATAAAAGTGTTTAATTTCGTTATGAATTTGATGGTTTTCAAAAGATCTTAAATGTTAAAGACATTTTGAGGTTAACATCAGACTATAAAAATGTTGATATCTACCAGGCTTCAAACTAATGTTTGCATTGTAAATTACTGATCAGTTTCAGAATGACATATAAGTTAGTAGCTAGGTCGGTAAACATAAATAATGACATTCAATTATTTATGGTTCATTTATAACTTAAAGTGAAAGGACTTGTTTTAATAATTTTATTTAAATATATAACTGCTAGTCATCATATTTTATTTGAAATTGCAAATCATTTTAGGTTTTTGGTCCCAGTAAACAGTACTATGCTCTTGTATTCAGAACTCGGTCAATATTAAATATGATTCATTCTGAATTTTTTTTAATATTGAAATATTTTATTTTGTATAGATTTTATTACAATGTGTGTAATATTGACGAAGCTACAATTTATTATTTGAAAATCCTAGTATGCAATAATCTGAGGAAGTGATTGTTCGATAATTATATATTTGTGGACTGTAAGAATGTTATTCTTTATTGTGGCAAATCCGTTTTTAGGACAAAACTTAAACTAATTAGTATGCATATCAGTAACTATATGACATCAGCTTTTGGATATATTGAGCATTTTAGTGATTTAATAGCCACATGTAAGTCGAAAAGGCTACACTTACCTTAAAAACTTCACACTTTTATACATATAACATATATACACAGTTACTAAGATATAAGTATATGGAAATTAACAATTCAATATAGTTATAGACTGAAGGTACATATTTTTTTTTTAATTAGAAAGTGAAACCTCATGGCTTCTGTCCCTCTTGCATTACATTCAGACTCATTGGAATGTCTATTTCTATGAACACAATTCTATTTTTTACAAGAATACTGTTTAGACTTAGATGATGCTTTTTATTTAATTTCCCTGATGTTTCTACATAGAGCTCTTAGTATTACATGCATTACATCTATTTACTACAAGCCTATTATAAATTAATTCAATTTTGGTTAAATCTTTTATTCAAATAGTTTAACCTTTTTATGCTCTATTTCAATATTGACCGAACTTTGATGTAATACAAATAAAATCCTGCTAGTTTTATTTAATATGTAATTGTACAGTCATATTAGATGTAAATTGAGTAAAATATTGTAATTAGAAAATTGTTCATTAATTTTCGGACGTAGTACATAAGGAAACATGATCAAATTGGCGGGTAGCCTTAATTTGAATATCAGCCTTAAATTGCACGTGATACCAATTAAAGATAAAATCAACGCCATCCAAACCTGAAATGAAACTCCATTTTTAATCACAGATTAAAAATACTTTTTTATGGCAAGTACAGTGAAATTCGATGAAGTCGGTGCTGGTTTTTATATTCGGAACTTATATTACCTGTCCTGCGTATGTGGGTAACATATTCAAGGTAATGTCGCATGCTGAGTGAACGAGTACTTAGAGATGTGATACTTACTTATCGATGTTCTATTTACTCAATATAAATAAATGATACTAAAGAAACAGTGCAACGAGACAGGTCGATAAGTAGGAAATATTGATTTCATAAAAATAATAGAGGTTTTATATGAATGTATTACGTACAAAACATAAAAGCATTTAGTTATTTTAAGAAAATTTGTTATGCATGTAATATCCGGAACGGTTTCAAATATTGATTTTTCATTTTACCGCAAAATCAAATATTGGTTTAATCCATTTATGACTACATTTTCACCCTCGATATTTACATTTTATCATCCATTTAAAGACATTAAGGCGGACTGAGCCCTAACGATATTTATGGGTAACACCGACATTTAATATTTCATTGGCCGCTATGGTTAAATGAATTTTGCCTTTTATTTTAAAATAATTAATAAATAATGTAAAGAGTTTAATCAAAACTAGTGGATTTCAAGTATCTATATATGTATATTATGTTTTCAGATATAATCCTATAGGTATACTGGTTAAATTAACATTCATATTCGTGAGACATAAATCAAATAATAATAAGAATAGACATTTATTAGATGCCAGAGGTGTCAAGAAATTATTGAAAAGCCAAAATAAATGTTAGAATCATATTAGGAATATTGTTGAAGCTAGTGTGGTAGTTTGAACTATCATGTAATAAATTTATTCGATATCAGCACATCACTAGTTGCGCTACGGGCATCAAGATGCGGGGGGGGTGATGCGCCGATTTCTCCGAATAAGATTAATAAATGCAGGCGGGGTGCGGGGCGTCGCGCGGCTAATGACACGAGCACGCTGCAGATATTTTTTATCGCAAATTTAAAACATAAACTGGTTGTGTCGACTGCACTCTGCATAGTTCACCGCTCCTGTATGCGCGGGCGCAAGTCGCCAATTATATTTGACACCTACGCAATGTCCTCTATCGTTTATGTGACTAATGCGTAATTAAAATTATAACATAGTTATTTCAATATTTAAAATCGCAAAATTATGAAAAAAGTAGTACCTATTAATGTATATATTATATGAGTATTATACAAAATATATGCATGGCTTAAACTTTGCTGTAGGTTGAATTGAAATACATAGAATTACATAAAATTCCTCGCTGGCTCTAAAGACGATACATCACCACCAACTTGTAACTACTATCATCGATACGCGATTCTGGTCGCCTAGTGGGAGAAATGAAAATATAAAAAAAGAAAGAGAAACAATTAGACAAAATTTTGTTCAATTCGAATTATATTTTATTAAACGTTTGTATTAAATCGCGAATTTGAGGTAATGAACAAATTATTTATTTATTTAAAAAGTTTATATACGAATCTATAATTTTTTAAGTTGTACATAGAATAAAGAAATTAAAATTTAGATTTTCAATGAATTTTTTATATTACATGTCTTTTTAGTTCTTATTTAAAACATAAAACTTATAAGAAAGCACCTGCGTCATGTACAACTCTTCTGAATGTGTCGGAAGCTAAGCACGCGGAAACTGATAAAGTACAATTTGAAACAGATAAAACAGTCATAAAATTTTATGTAAATTTAATCGATCCTAAATTTTGCGCTTCGATGCAAGGGGTTTCTTGTTTGCAGATTTACGGGAACGGTTTATTTGTATAGTTTTTATTCAAGTTAAACTACAAATTTAGAGCCTAGCCTTTATTTCACTTTTAGAAGTTATTTAAGTTCCTTTACAAGGTAACAACATCCTATTCTTAATATTCATGTTTTTATACAGTTATATTGCACTTATATATACATATACCGAGATAGAAACAATTATAAAATATATTTAGGCTATAAACTCATAAAAGTCTGATGTTTGCATCATACTAAATTATAGGTTCACTTATTTTTTAAAATGTAATGTGATTTGGTGTGATTTTATTTATTACAACTCTATACAAAAAATGAAATATATATTATAATATATGTATACTAAATTATATACCAAAAAATGTTCGTAACTCGTAGGAACATAATTTGAAACTAGACAATGCGAATGTAGCCCGCGGGAATTGAGTAAGATGGATCACTGTGTAATGTTACATTTTACACCTCGAATAGTGATTTATTTTTTGTTAGTAAAATATGTATTATAATATAACTATTGCGTATACTTTGTATATTAAGATTTTACGTTATTACCTTGGGAAATAAATTATTAAAGATTAATTACAGTAATATAAATAAATTAAAAAATATCTTATAAAGGTCACAATGTAAATCACATCAGGAAGTAGATCATATTTCTTGGAAGTAGAAATTTTCGATTCCTTAAAGTTGCCATAAAGCATCATTTATTGAGATAAGGTAAAACAAGAAATGTGTGTTTCATTGATTACTTTGTTTAACGTTGAATCATGTACAAAATAAGCAATCTTAATATCCTACATTAAAACTTTATCTATATATTATGTAAATGAGGGCATTTTGAAGTGCAGTTGTCAATTAATTCTCACCAGTGTCTATCGGCGGATCTTGATCCACGATAAATGCAGGCTTAGTTGCTAGTTGCAAGTAGTTCTGGTATTACCGTTAAAGGAACTCGCTAATAAATTGAAATACGGTTCGCAAAGTTTATATTGAAATTAACTGTCTTCACACAAATCGTGATAATATCTGATAAACTGGGATATTAATAATTATACATATTTTAAAGTCGTTGACACTGGTTAATTTGAAAAACAGTCCCAAAAAAGCAGAAGTCACAAATATAATATAATTGTAACTTAGTTTTATAAGTTCATTTATGAAAGTTTCCGTAAGTTTGCAACTTGATATTCAACGAACTGTAATAATTGTTAATTTATTTTTAAATACCTAATAATTTTGAGTAACTTAAAATATTATATATAATTAATTGTTATTTATTCTAAAATAAACAATTTTGTATTTAAAGTAGTATTAATGATTCTTATAGTTGGTGAGCTAAAGTTATGGCTTGAAAAATTATTTAATTTAAGTGTTTGTACCAACCTGAAAACTAATCTTTACAATGCTCTTTAACTTTACTAGACTTATTTGAAGTTAATATATTTGTTTTAGAAATGTAATCCTTGTGTAAGACATGTGTTTCATTTACACGTAGTACTAATTAAAATATATGAAGGTAACCATTATCGACTAATGGAGACGAAAATTCTTAATAATTTTGATCTTTTGACTTGAATCACAACTGATAAAAACCTAATATCTTGTAAACGACGATTAACAATGAATCCATTAAGCATTATTAGCGTCAGACATTAATTACGGATTATTACGAGTCATAAAAAGAAGCGTGCCTCCAATGAAGGAGTGTAAATTTTTCAATTAGAGACATTACGTCCATAGCAGCGGTCATCAGACGTCTATATTGCTTGGAATGTTACGAGACATGCTTGAAATGCAATGTGACGTTTTTCATGAAAATTGCAGACTGTACTAGAATATCATATCTATAAAAATTGGCCTTAAGATTCATTTAAAAATAATACGTTCCTTATTTATCCCAATACTATAGTTAGTCTCATGCATACGAATAATTTTATATTATTTAAAAAATGCACTTTAGGTTTCTGAATCACTTCAACTTATCTATAAAAATGAGTATCAATGTATGATTACTATTATTTTTATATGAATACTAATGATTTTATTATTAACGACATTTTATACTTTATTCTTGTATGTGTGCGATTAATCTTTGATAAACTTCCAAATATCAAATTAAAATAGTGTTACTTAAACTTCTTATACTGTATAGAATGATGTTTAATTTCTATGCGATAGATTAGAAGTAGGTTAAAATTAATCCCTACAAGTGGATTACATTGTTTGTTCGTTGCAGCTAAACTCACTTAACAGGTTAAATAAAAGCTATAAAGGATTTGTGTTAAAAACGAAAATTTAGGTTGGAAGTTTAGGATTCATTATAGTTATCCAGGTAAGTACAATAGGTACATTTCGTACTATAACTGTGTATTTGAGACTATAACTGTGTTTTTTTTAGAAGCTCTTAAGATATTGTACTGCATATTCTTACACTTATATCGTGTTTTAATGAATAGATTATGTTATTAATTAAGTTAAAAATCTTCTTAGAAGGTTTTATTTAAATATCAAATATACAACACAATTTACAAGCCTATGTACTCTAATTTATTGAGTTATTTTAATTTAAAATTGTAGGTTATTTTATTTTTAAAATTGTAGGTTAATTGTACTCATAGGTTGTTTTATTTCTTCAAGGGCTATAGAACTAGATATTTACTATAATAGATTTTAGTACAAGTTGAAATATTTTTAAGACTGTCTTAATATGAAAATTATATAATCTCGGTCACACTGTCTGTCTACTCCATTTTGAAAGACAGGTCAATGATCAGATTTTAATAAAATTGAGTATGGGGAAAACTCTAGGGACTAACAAGGACTACACAATACTATCTCACTCGATCTAAGTTTCATTTTATAATGTACGAATGCATATTTCCATCTCTTATATTACGTAAAAATTATTGTTTGAACCCAATATTTATTGTTAACTACTAGCTAGATTAAATATTATGAGAATAAAAATAGAAAAAACCAAAATTAATAAGCAAATAAGCCTCCCACGAAGCGATGTCGGTCACGGTGAGCGCGTTGATGTCTCTTCTACGCACTACAGCGTAATTACACTCTTGCGCATTCATCTACTAGTTTCATGCACTTTTGTGTTAAACTACTTAATATCTTTATTTGTACTAGTAAAATAAATAAATAAAACAAAGAAGCGTCACCGGAACGTTGCTAGTAATCTAATTGTAAAACGTGCATGGTTAATGTTATAAATTAAAAATTTCAATGTTAAAACCACTCTTTGAATAAGCATTATCAACAATTTTAAAATCTATGTTTTAATTTAAGAATTGTTTTTCCTTTTTTGCAATACGAAAGAAAACTATTTTTATATTGAATAAAACATATTTCAGGCGTATTTTTATCATAAAAACAACAAAGCAGTCGTTAAACACTAATTACGAGTAATAATATTAATTGTAATTCCTAACACGGATAATGGTTCAACTATTTATTTTCTGCCTTTATAACGTAACTTGAATTTTAGTTGGAGTTGTCTTTTACTCCGGTATTTTTATATCCATTTGCGTATATTTAAAGATTATGCTTAGACGTGTTTCAAATCACAATCTATACTAGAACAATATCGATATGTCAAAGTTTTATATTAGAAAATGACGAAACTAATGATGATACTAGACTCAAATTTAGTTACGTTTTGGTATATGGTCCCTAGATTCTTTATAGGCGTGATCTGCAATCAATATCGATATTTAGTTGAATTCACAGGCGGGTTAGTTAATTTATACACTGAGTGCCATGACAGCGGAGGCAGTATCGAGATTCGAGACAATAAATCCGGTTCTGCAGCGCTTGCAATTAAACTAGTGTCGCGGCGGGTTCGCGACCGTGCGAAAGTGAAGCGAGGGACGGGGGGCACTTTAGATGGAGGAGGGAGGTCGAATTAGCGTGGGTTGCCGACTTGCGCATATCTCCCCTGAGTTTTGTAGTTCCGCGTCGTTTAAGGACATGTAGATTTAGAACCTCACAAAATTACGCCGATGCTACTCTTTATGAATCATCGATTAAATTATAAGTTTGGGGCAATATACCGATTCTGGATATGGATCGTTCCATTTTTAATAATTTACGATCAATACATAATGTACACAACGTTATATTTATAAAAATACTTCATTATTTTATACCATTGTCTCAATGTTGTTAAATTAAGGTACGTTTAATGTTAATTACAGACATTTGATTTTTCGAATATAGTTCGTTCGTTAAATTTAGTTAGTTAAAACAAGAATATATGAAAAATTGTATAGTGCAATACTCTCAGATAATAATCAACCGTACTTTTGCGAGAGGTCTCGAAGTTATCAAACTGTCAAGGATTAAGGCACCAATTCACAAATAAAGCGACAAGGCAACACTGCTGCGTGCGCGAGCGCTCAGTCCGCGCGTAGCCGTCGGCGCATAGGCACGTATCGCGCGATGACTTAGTGTACCCATGGTGTACCCCGAAGCGTCCCGCTGGGGCGCGCCCGACACTCTCGCGCCACTCTACGACGATGTATACAGAGGTCAGCTAACGCATCCTTTGTTTTATGACTCATACTTTAGTGTACCTTTCCAATTTTGCAAGCTTTTATTATTTGTGCTCGTTCCAAGCTTAATTTCACGACTTAATCTATATTATGCCGTTATAACGTTTTATTCTAATTGGATTCTGATTCAAATATTTTGAAGCTAATAATTTTGCGGTAATTTATTTATTCGTACACTCATCAATTACCTCGTGTTAATTAATCGTGTTATAAAAGGATTTTGCGGTAGGACAGTGACGCGTGAATCAGCTGACTATAAAGCGTTCACGTCGTAAACAAGATGTAAATTAAACTTACGATGCAAAAAAGTTTTTTGAAAACAGCTTTCGCATAATAGGCAACATTACTTGATAGTTTTAGTGAAATTATCTTTATACTGAATATAATATCCAGTATAAGTCTGAAAAATTGGCAAGAGGGACTTTTTGTACCATATCTAGCTTATTTCTTATTGAGAATGATACAAATGTAACCATTTATTTGTATCGTATTTTTTATTATTAAAGATCTAAATTAAAGTTTCTCAAATGTCAACAATATTTTTAGATACTTAGGTTTCTTTGCCTTTTAAAAATATTTCGTTAATGATGTTTGTTTTTTTTAATTTAAAATAGAATTTGTTTTTACAACAATGTTCCTAATTTAAAATAAAGTTAAACATCAGTAGAATGATAGTCTATTTGGTTATATATATTTTATTATACATATGAACTGACACTATATTAAGAAGTTAAACATGCTATATCGTGCGTCTTAACGCAGTGAGCGCAGTACTAATTTTGTTCTTCAAGGCTAGCGGATACTGTTGTAACATATTTCTATGTAAAATGACTGTATTTACTAAATTAAATATTTATTTTAATTCACAATAATAAATTGTAACTTATTGGCAGGTTCTTATTATAATAAGGTTACACAAATTAAAATTCATCTTTGAGTATAAGAAATACTGTATACTCTTCAAAGTGACGGAAAATATAATCATGACTTGCCAACTGGCAATGTGTTGGGTGAAGAGCTTGAACTAAACTAAAAAGATAGATATTGTAAAAAATGCATCAAATAATCGTTTTTAATTGAATATAATTTAAGTTATTTATTTATGTCTTGAGAGAGTTGAGAATAAATTCATACACAGAGAAAAATATTTTTGTATGTGTTTAAGTCACATGTCACGCTTACTATGGTAAATTTGCATATCAACAATTCATTCTCCCAAAAAACGCCTGGGTTTTTGCTTAAGGTTTAAATAAGAATTTCAAAAGAATCGAGATTAGACGAACTTTCCGATTGTTTACATTGTACTGTAACTTGCCTCCAAACTTTTCCCAATTCCTTTTGTTAGAATGATAATATATTCGAGGGCTTGGAACTTTCTTGTTGGGAACTCCTTTGAGATTGTAAATAATTATTGAAAAAGTCTTCCTTTTCAATGTCGGCTAATGAAACGGTTGTGTTAACAGCGTCACCTGTTATTTATTTTGCTTATATTCTTTACGTTCAAACTTATTAAATGGTTCTAAATCTCTAAGATTATTATTAATAATTAACATAATTCTATGAAAAAAGAGCTTAAAGGTGTATTTTCAAAAAACGTCAATGTGCGTTTTGATATAAGGATTCAAACGAAAGCTTTCATTTATTCATTGTGATTGTATGATAAGTTTAAAATTTCCCCTCTTTCCTTCGGGTGCGATATTAAAATAATCTCAAAGTGAAAATGTGCTGCCAATATTAGAGCTACTCTTTGTAACGCTGCACACATCGAACTACGGAATTTAACATAACTCTACATTCTTTCAATGAAGTTTTCCTTTATTTCTATAATGAGAGATTCTTATATAACATTTCTTACAGTTTTATTTGAATAACGTCCAATTTTGTTCCGTATAAAAGAATTCGTTGTTCTTTCGTAGAGAAAACTGAAAAACGTTGGTATTTGAAAAGATATTAAGAATTTTTAAAATTTGTTCAAAATGATGTATGTCTTGTTTTAGTCAAAGTTTATTCGTACATTCAAACTTAACAAAGAAACCGAGCCTGGAAATGTTAATAATAGTTTAAATTTTCACATAATTTATTTTCAGTATATTGGATATTATTTTGTATATAAATAGTCTTCTTCATAATTAACAAACATCGTTTGCAATTAAGGTTTATGTTTATGTAAGCTTCACCTTCGATAGGTAATTAGGAATATCAATAATTTAAGTCAGTATTATTATACTCCGTTATAGCATGTTATGTTTATATCACCGTTCCAATGATGAAAGTGGTTTCGATGTATATTGTAGTTGTGTAATTAAAATATACAAATGGTCTTAAATTATATTTTATCATCATAAATAAGTTGTGACATGTACTTTGAATAGACTAAACATTTCAAATTACTTATGTCTACCTAATTAAGTATATATTTACTAGGTACAATATTTATAAAATTTTTAAATAATAAATAATATACTAATTATATTAAAATATATTCCAAATGTCAAAATTTATTTGACAGATTTTAATATCGTACAATCAATAATACTTAATAGAAACATGTAAATGGACAGTAAAAATAGTTCTCACCAAACTAACCGCTAGCAACATTTTCTTGAAAATCTAATATTTAAAATTACAGTTATCTGTACAATAGGAAAACCTGTCAGTTTTACAGGGAGCGTACAATTTATTACCAATATGTCTTTACTGTTACTACATCGTCTCTGTACTGCTATACAATATAGTCTGAGAGTTAGTAAAATTTAAACATTTATCATACAGCAGTAGATTTTTTTAAGTGAACTTTACGAAAACCAATACTTTTTATTGTTTATATATAGCTGACTCTATTTAAAAAGAGACAAACCATTTCAATGTAAGTTTGACGTAAATGAATAGATAAAAATTCAAAGTGGTGTCACATATACCGATCATTGTGTCAGTCTCATCGCAGCCATGGCGCACGCAACTCTACCGGTGCGTCAGGATTTAATTAAAAACGTCGGTCTCGGTAAGAATCCAGCTTATATAAGGCCTTTGTAATTAATGGCATATATTTTAATATATGTCACTCTTACCCC
>JAOSYY010000016.1:827890-859066 GCA_025727935.1 Hebomoia glaucippe
AGAAGAAATATGTTTCTCAACATAAATTCAATTAAATATAAATGAAATATTATTAGGTGTAATCTCCTCTTTAAGCTTAACTAACACATCACGATGTAAAGCATGCATTAATAGTTGTTTTTCATAGACTCCAAACTAACATGATAGGCGACAGCAATTTAATTCAATAAGAAATTTGATTGTGTGTAAAAAAACGAATAAAAAACTTTTTGTCAAAATGAATCAAGTGAATGAGCGGATCTAATTCTATTATTCCATTATACTATTTCATTAAGTACTTTTATAATGTTCATTATCCTGCAAGTTTTTGCCTGAGGTGATTGCTGTTGGCCTGTTATCATACTCTTTTCAAATAAAACCAACTAAAGGACATCGCTCTAATTGTTTTTTAAAGTGAATCTTTTGTATCATATTTACACACTTATCTATTTTCAAAGGTAAATTTTTGGTACTAAAACTGTCTTTTCGAGAAGTATCCATTAATTATTTTTATTTCTGCCTAGATAAAATTATTCAATAACTTCATAAAGACGGTTATTGAACATTTTATAGGTATTTTAATGTTTAAAGATAACTTCCCATATTGGTACCGTATTTATATATACATAATTGTATTAATAGGTATATGCTTATGTGTATAGTATGCTTAACAAAGGCTACAAAGACACGCAGGTGCCCACCGCTGAGTCAGACAAAGTCAAGCTTTCTAAAAATAGCAATACGTGTTCAGACTTGACTGTTTACAAATACATTGCCATTAGAGTTCGCTTAAACATAATTTCGTATGGGAATTAACGGTAACGAGGATGTGTGAAGTGTAGATGCTATTTATAGGGTTGAATTATTGCTCAGACGGAGTGCAGCTGGTTATGCTACGCGAACATCACACATGTCAAATGGAAGAGGTAAACCGAGTAACTGAATTGCTTTCTAAGTATACAGATTTACTAGTAGAAACATAATGTCATACAGCCGAACTTTCCTTATATAATCACAAATCAATAGAATTGTTAGAAAAAGCGACATCCTGGTTCTGAAGTTGTACAAAAGGAATTTTATTAGCGTTTTACAGAACAATTTTTATTCATTTTTGTTAAGTCCGTGTTCATTACTTAGTATAAGATTTACAGATCTATAAACACTAATGTAATGGACATATTTACATCTTTATACCGGATACGGTAAAACAGCTTTCCCTTGAATCGTAAGTAAATAATTATAATTATTAGTAGAGAGTAGAATATTCATAGTAGATGGAGCCTCCGGTAACGATTATACTAAACATATTGCGAAAGCTGACATATTTGTACGGGCAAAAGCTCGTATTTAAGCTACGTCATTGCAATTGACTAGCTTTCTTTTTATTAAATTTTGAACGACACATTTAAAAAAGAAAATTATATTTTTTTTATTTAGTCGAATATATTATTAAAAATTTCTTTATAACCAAATCTTTAAGGAAAAATGTTGACAAATAATTATTATTATGCTCTTTAACTTCTTTTTTCTTGTGTTTGTATATACAGGTATTGCAAGCAACGTGATTCAAAAAAAAATTAAGCTATATAAGAATTTCGTTAAACTTTTGTTGAATAAGTTAATCAAATTGAATCTTATATTTATTGAATATAAGTCCATGACTTTATTTGATTCACAGTTTAAAAGACTACGAAATGTTTTTAAAATTGTCAATATTATGCATTGTATGTTTCTAGAATACTTATCAGGGAAAATAGAGCGGGAGAGTTCAGTTAAATGCCTTTAACGGAGCGGAGTGATGTGAATACATCGAGCTTCGAGCTTCAGTGAGATAATAATAGGGGTAGCTCACCCAACACCCTTACCTCAATTGGCGAACCCACAATATTCAGTTTGGAATATCTTAAGAACTTGAACAGTTAGAAACTGACGTTTGACAGATTCGATTATGAATTGATATAAATTTAAAATGAGTTCTAAGATAATTTGTTAGTCTTTATTATTAATGAATATTAATTTGTATTGTATTTGTAGTTAGCGTATGTAAATTTGGAAAATGAGTAAGTTAATTACAATCTTCTAAATCAAATCTAGCACTTAACGTAAATAAATAAACACAATTGCAAAATAGATTTTATAAATTACTGACTTTTCTCGATTTCATTATATATGATATACGATACGAGATGACCCGGCTACGCGTCGCTTTGGCTAAGGTTTTTGTTATATTAAATTGTAATTAGTAGGCATTATTATTAATGTCGTAACGTTTGTGCTTTTAACACAGTGGCATCTATTGACTACTCAATTTAATCAATAGATATTGTCATTTGGTAGAATCGTTTGGAGCTAAAAGATAACTTTGACTCTCCAATATATAAATAATAATTCACAATAAAATAATATTGCGACTATAAATTGATAAATAAACTATCCTATCTCTTAAGGTGCAGCATAGCACTAATTTTAAAGAAAAAACGTTAAAATCGATTCAGTAGTTTCGGAGTTCATCCCGGACAAACAACGTGGCACACGATTTATATATATTAAGATTTTCCAAAAAAGAATGGAGGGTAAGTTTTTATTGCGTAATATCTTTTTGATTTTAGTCGAAAATTTTCAGGCATAAGATTTTATATTTTCTTCTGAAATACGAATTATTCTACAAATGAGATTGCTTAATAAAATTAAGCTTAAGTCTGAATTTGGTTTAATTCATATTTTTATGTAATTTATATTACATAAATAGAGTTAGATGCCACATTTCTTTAAAAAAAAAACTATAAAATAATAATTATTTCAAAGAATAGGTTAGAAAATGTATCACAACGTGGATCGATTTACTGAAGCATTTCTTGGTTAGACACGTAAAGCCTCCGTGAGGCCGATACTAATGTAACGCAATGAAACGTGTATGTGGAGCACTCCCAGTTGCACCCTAAATAGCTCATTACGTATTTTATTCCTTATGCCTATCACTTTATATCATATATAACATATCATCTTTGTATGACAATTGGATTACTTAGTGTGTAATGTGTGTATTTGCAATATGTAGATTCGTAAAAACAAGCTTGAACTCTAAGCTTAATTATAAGAGATTCATGATATTACGTGTATAAAGTTTAATTATAGTATATTGTTGATTAGGTAGTAAGTAGTTGTTTAATATTCTCTGGAGATTGATTCTAACAACTATAGTATATAGGGTCCACGTCAGTTTGTATGTTAGTTAGTATTTGGATGTAAATTTTATACATAAATAAAAATCAATGTAAAAGATTTACTGTATGTTACAATTTATATGCATCATGTTTCAATAATTTTCGAAGGAAAAAAAGGGATTCTAGTTGATTTTGATAAAAAAGTTAATGACAATAAGATTTAATGTTATTCAATTTAAATATTAAACTAGATATATTCAATATTATAATATTATTAAACATTTGTTAAAATTCATTTAACATTTTTCATTAAAATTACAGAACTTCAGTCACGTTATAACCCTGAACTCGAATGTGATATTTTTACTTTATGTATAAGCTAAATGGAAAATACATGAAAAGTGATTTTCACAAATGAATATGCTTACTTGATCATGGCTATACATAATTATAACTTATTTTCTAACCTTACGTTTTTAGACAAATATCCAACGACTTGCTGGTTGCTTAACGCATACTTGCAGAATGTCAGAAGTAAACGTTAGTTGTAATATCTATTATATAAAATTCTCGTGTCATAATGTTCGTTCCTATACTTCTTCGAAATTGCTGCACCTATTTTCATCAAATTTTGTGTGTACATTGATCAAGATCTATTTTTCATAATAAGGTTCACCTATCCATAAACATTATATATTACCATTTTGATATAGCATTGAAAAATACGTATAACTCTAAAATTTCTGCCTTCTACCATCAACTCTCACTAATTTATATGGCAAAACAAGGTTTACGGGGTCAGCAAGTTATTGAATAAAAATAAATGATTCTAATAAATGTGAAGCCATCAAACATTATTAACTATTTATTATATAACATTTATACGTATCACACAGTGTTTTCGTTTTTAGTTAAAACATGAGTATAAAAACTTTAAAAGCCTAAAATCATTTTGACATTAAATACGCTTCAAAAATCTCGACTTTTAAAAAGTTTTGCCCCGATAAGAAAGATTGCGTCGAACAGCTCGTTGGAAACTTGATAGTATTGACTTCTAAAAGATTTTTAGTCTATATAAATAAACGATAGAATAGAAAGTAGATTTATTTTTATTATATTAATGTACACTTTTAATATCAATCACCTGACATTAAGGAAAATTGATAGATTCAAACAATTAAATATTGTACAGGTATTATATTTATTAAGAAAAAAATGTTATGCGTTAATACAAAGTTTGAAATGGAGCATACTTAAGCTTCTAGTAAAATGTTTTGATTTTAATTGGTTACTATCCGTAGTTTAGAAACTTCAACTTGAGATCTCAAAGACGCTTTAATACTTAGTAGGTTATTTTGATTAGACATCTTTAATGTGCTACTAGAATAATAAATAGATAGGTATTGTATATTCCACAGGATATGTAATTGTACACTTTACCTTTCCAATTTCTTGATTTTGATATTTCTATTCTATTTCGTAAAACGTTTTTTTACAAAAAATCCTACATTTATTTTTGCATGTGTATTCAGCATAAAATATAAAGCTTAGTCACTATATGGTATATGTTAGGGTCGTCATGGGAATAATAACATAATTCTTGCGCTGCCACGACCCTTAAGAAAAATACATCGAAAGGTTGGAATTTGTTGAATTATTAATGACCCTAACATACATATACGGTGTTGTGCTTCATGTGTTACATATGATTTCTTTATTGAATTGGACTTTGTTTTTTACCCGATCACGGTGAAACTAAAAGGAATCATGATTTAAAAAATAGTAATAATATCGTATAAGAAAATTATTGTCTGTGTTTTATATAGTTTTATACTACATAAATCAATAAAAATATTATTGTAGTATCAACCGTCATACTTTAAATTATTGTCCTCGACAAGAACTACTTATATTAAAATGATTTTCCAAAGTTTACATAATCAAAATCGTTGCCAAAGCCAAACTGTAGATATAAAGTTATTGAATTGGAAATGCTAAGAAAATCAATTTCTACAACGACGTTTCAATGAACTAAGCGCTAACTCTTTCACAGAAAACGGAAAAGTATCTTTACCTTTTACTTTGAGTCCTGTTATAAGCTCTAAAAGGAATCTGCTTCTTTCATAAACCTGAATAGAACTAAAAATAAGCGTAGACGACAATTTTCAAGGCTCTACGCGACTAATACTGCACTTACGTTGCATTGAGAACGTGCCAACTGTACAATTTCTTTGAATTATGTGATTAGCCTGCATATTTTGTTGAATGCAGTCAAACAGTGTTCCTTTTACAGATAATAATCAGATAAATAGACAGAGTGATTATGTTATGAAAGGTGACATCATTATAATCTATTTATATCCAAACCACGTATTTCGTGATCAAGTTGGCACTTTGTTCGATAAATTGGAAAACCGGTATTTCATATAAGTAAATAACTAACAAGTCCAAATTAGGCGTTTGATTATCTTAATTCTCGACGCTAAATATAAATAAGGGACTAGTGAGGTTGGTAATAGTTTCTCAACATCTAACAGCAATGTTTATAAAAAAATGTATAAAACCTAAAATTAGCTGAAAGTATTACGACTAGACAGTAAAATAAAAAAACACAGATTGCTCCGATTCTTGTTTTTATTGCTCATTGTTCTTGCATGTATATAAACTGATAGGCGATAACATCAGATTATATTCAATAGTGACTTTCTGTTCCCAAGATATTTGTGGAAATCGTGCGAAAACTTACCATAATAGTGAAGGCAAGGATTATAAGATTACTGTCTGCCGCCTACACCCGCGTCAATCCACTCTGTAATTTAATCCGCCTGAAGGAATTCTAACTTATGATATAAACTATTGACTTTTAATACTTAGTCTATAAATTAGTACACGAAGTAAAAGCTTTCGGATTCCATTTGAAGAAAATTTATTGCGCGGACGAGTTACAGGTTTATCATAGTGCTTAATTAAAAATCTATTTATTTATTATATGTTCGTGTAATAATAATAATTAATAATTAAATATCGGAAGGAAGTCCTGGTAACAATTACTATTTAATAAATCATATTAAAAATTTAATTTAACTATTATGTAAAAAAGTTAAAAATATTCTCGACTTCTAGTTACGAAAATACCCATAACACGTACAAATTTAAATCTTTATAATATAAACTAATATCTTAACTTGTTTACAATAATAAGTAATTCAACAACAGCGGTACATGCGCTCTCTATACTAATATAATTTTCCTTAATAAACCCTCAATTTAATTAAAGGCGGGAATTTATGGGCTAACTTGGACACCTTTTGTAAATGTTTCCGTCAACATGAAATATACCCGTGTTTTGAGCGTACCCTTTGAGAAGATTATAAGAATTTGAATTCTTATAATGTAACCATTAACGTCCCAAAGAGAGCCTAATATCATTAAATAAATAGAAAATGAAAATTGGTATCATCTTTGTCGAAAATTCATATTTTTTAATAATTATATTTAAACTTGAATATGAAAAGATTAGAATGTATATAGATCAAGATTTAATATCTCTTTTAAAATAATAAATATTACAATTTACTTATGAATAAGAATTATTGTTATAATTTCGGTACTTTCAATATCTTTTTCATAGCGGATGGTGTCCTCTCAACTGTGAATGTAGTAGAAGCATTGCAAGAGTTTTGGCAGATGAAAGCATCTAGAAATGGGAGCACAGCAAGTGGGGGAAGTAGCGCCTTGGTCATCTACGAGTCAGTACCGGCGGCGCACCCACCTTATGTTTGCTACGTTACACTGCCAGGTGGCGCTTGCTTCGGCAGCTTCCAGGTAATTTAGCAGAAAAATAAAGTTACTTGAAGTATTAAGTAGCATCAACCAGACAGTTCTTTCTCTTTTATACTGAACTGTTTTTTACAGTCAAGTGGGCGATGACTGCGGTCTATTGAACTGAAACAATTCTTTTTAACTTGAGTCCTCTGCTTCCAAATTCAATACGTATACCAAAAAGAAAAAAGGAACTCACGAATATGTATTCAGTTAGCTTATTGGCAGTGGCCAATTATCTGTCCCTTTTATATAGATACGTTACCATGAGAATATTATGCTGATCAATAGCTCAAAATGTTGCTGTATAATACTATTTGTATAAATCCGTATCTACTATGCATCAAATCTTCAACGTTATAGATTTTACAACAGCTTGATTGAAAAATAATGAAAAAAATAGTTTACGTACATATTCACTAACAGTAATTTTATTTCTTCTGTAACATTTAAGCTTTCGCATAAACGACAATGTCGCATTTACCATGTTTAGTAAATCGTTATACAATAAATTATTATTAGTAGTTCATTCACCGAGTGTCTGAGACGGCGCCGATTATTGATGAGTCATCGGTAATTGATAATGACGTCATATTTATGTCAGCTGTCCACGATGGGAACTTAGCATGAGTGGGCGAACATATTAAAATATTATCGTTAAGAAACGAAGTTTTCTAGAAATTATTTGAATTTAACGGCGTATGTTTAAGTGTGGCGCTAATTATTTTTTTACGTTATGGGATAAATTTACTAAAATAAATTTAACTTAAATATTTTTTTATTAAATACTTCATGGAACTTAATTCATGCTTACTTATTCAAATTTGTTTGTGACAGAACTGTCCGACGAAAGCTGAAGCTCGTCGAAGTGCAGCCAAAATCGCGCTCATGAATAGCGTATTCAACGAACATGAATCCAGGCGTATATCAGAACATTTTATAGAGAAGGCTGTTTCTGAAGCACGCGCTTCTTTCGCCGGGGATGCTAGCACTCATCACCAGGATCCCAGCGCGGGGATTGCTGCTTTCAGGTAAAACTGGCCCCGAGGAAAATACATGAATAAAATGCTAAGCGGTTTTTATGTTTTTTCGAAGCATTAGTGTAAGGTGTTTATAAGTATGTTTTAAAAATTGTTAATATGCTTTAATCTATCTACTTGGAATATTGTTTTTTTTTACTTTGATATAAAAACAGTAATAAACAGCCTTTTGTAACTTTAACGTACTTACCTTGCTTGTATGTGGTATCGTATTTCGCACAGTTGAAATTATAGAAAAGTTACGTATCACATCTAACAGGTTTATGTTGGAAGCCAACAAGGGCCGCACAATGCTGGAATTCCAAGAACTGATGACGGTGTTCCAGCTGCTCCATTGGAATGGATCCTTACGCGCCATGCGTGAAAGACAATGCTCAAGACAAGAGGTGGTCGCGCATTATTCTGCGCGGGCGCTCGACGATGCCATGCGTGAGCAAATGGCCAGGGAATGGGCATCAAGGGAACGCGAGGCAGCTGCAGGTGGAGGGGTTATACGCAATGAACTAGCTAGAGCTGAAAGAGAACTCCGCGCAGCTAGGGTCGCTGCTCGGGAACTCCGTTTCCCGAAAGAAAAACGTGACATTCTCCTCTTAGCAGCCCGCCTCGCTCCTCCAACTAGCAATAGTGATCTCACCGCGCGAAACTAAATTTTGTTGTATTTTAATTATAGTTATAGTCTAAGCAATCTGTTGTTTTATTTATTTTCCTGACATACATCTGTATATTCAAAAGCTTCACATTCTTAGTGCTACGATTAGTATGAAACTTAACTTTGGCTTTACGAGTAACTTCTTATCCTTAAATTCATTCGGATTATAACGATTTGAACTATATCTTTTATATAACGCCTTAATTTGGGGTAATATGTTGATACCTACTATTGGATAACCTCATATTTTAATATGTTTACAACTAAACTTACTGCAAAAACCTCCGTCAAGATACTTGTATACGACGAAAATCTGTTTTAAGAAAACTTTAATGAAGTTTAAACCTAACTCCTTCTTAAGTTATTTAACATCGCGCTTTACGAGCGGAACCATGAAATTTTCAATATAATTAGGTGGCTCAAGTACTCTGGTTACTGGATATTTTGTAGTTATTAATCCATTTATTTTATAAAGTCTTTAATATTGGTGTCTTGAGTATAAAGTTTTACAGTTCAGAGTAAAGTTATTCTCCATTATGAACAAAGCTGCCTACGTTAAACTTTGAACTTTTCGTATAAATTTAGAACATTGGCAATCAATTACGATTAACTATATTGAACATAACTGCCATGTTCGCATAATCATCGTACACATGGAAATTTATCAATCATGATAAATTACCGACACTAGCCCAAATACATAGATGAGGTAAACGTTAGACGAGTAAAGGTTAATTATATTATTTATTATTAGATATTCTTAGGAAAAGTTATGGAAGTTAACGTTGACGCGTGTAAGAGAAGATATCTATGGGAAAGTTGGATGAAATATATTCTTCTCCATACACTGTTTTGTTATCTCACAGATATAAACAAAATGTAATCTTAATAAGAAATCTACCACTATTGATATATAATCTAACAACTAGAATAAAAAACTTTTTTTAAGAGCCTTATATTCCGCATAAAACATACTAGCTGAATTTAAGTGTTTACTATTTTCAGAAAATCCTTAAGAATTTTTTGTTCTCGGGTTTCAATAAATATTTCAAATTTATTTTGAAAGCAATTTTGATAAATAATCGCAAATATTGCATGTTGAGCTTATAATAAATTATTAAGAATAAAATTGTTTGATAACCTAAAAATATAACAATGATCATCACAATAATGAGTTTGTTCCTTATATGTTATCGTATCAAAATCAGTTCCGCGTTAACCGCTGGACAAATTTTGAAAGATGGAATTGGGTACGGTTTTGCGGTACTTCTTTTTGCGATGCTGAAATATATTGGGGAAGGTTAATGATGTATGAAAACTGTTGTATCAGAAATAATTCTTAATTTAGCATCCGTGAAACCACGAAGCATCGCTAGTAGTCTTATATGTCTCAGCAATGAGAAAAATGGACGTCAATTTTACGGACAAGTAATAGAGATTTAAAAATTTGTCTACCTGCTTGTAAACTTGAGGGATAATTATGTCTGTTGTTAGCGCAGATTTACCGCTTTTAAGGCACATTAAATTGTTCATCATATCCTTACAGTGTTGCAACTCGAGAGTGCAGACGCGTACACAATTTATAACCGCATAAACGTTCACCGTCCAGAACAAGTGGGTAATGTTCTGTTTTATAATCACTAAATTATGAGAAATTTTAGCGTAATAATTTACAGTTTTGATTATTTCTAAAAGACGCTGCTTACCTAAAACTAAATAAATACAATATAAATGCTCATTGTCCAATAATGTTGTCACTATGTTTTTTATTACCGAAAACACATATTTAGAGGAAATCGACAAGGATTTATGAAAGTATTTATAGAAATAGCGGAAGCTAAAGAAATATCTCAAGATCTTTACAATACAATAGAAATCAATTAAATTAAAAAAATACAAATATATTTTTGTACGAGACTGTACAAGGTCAAGTCCAGTTCAGATAACTACACCGATAAGGGCTATTGTGGACTGGGAACCCACTCCTGGCATTCACAGTGCCTTGACCATAATAATTCTACTTCAGTTCAGCACTCGAGTTAAAATCCTAAAAATAGACCCTACCTTTTATTTTTATACGAAATTCTTGTTTATTGTTTAAACAATAATAGTCAGATCAATATTTAAACTCCATTGATATTGAGTTCCTATTTATGTACGTTAATTCATATTATTATGACACTTTCTCTGGTTATCGTAAGAAAATTACTTTATAGTGTGTGGCTGTTGTGGTATGGCGTGAAACAGGCGGTTCGCCCTTTGCGCCCTGCCCATAGGAAAAATTTTATTTGTTTCGGTAGAGTCCTGAACTATAGTGTTCAGGAATATTAGGCTCATAGAAGCCTAAATACAAAAGTATATAATTAGTTGATCTCAGAGGTTATATAATAAATTTAATGTATTATTTAAAGTTGGCTAGATCATGATAGATTGCTTACACTTTGCCTGTAAAGATATAAGAACTGTGAAATATAGATGAAACTACCTGACTTGTGCTCGACTATAAAAGCGGGATATCACTGTATCGTGTTATATTTTAAAGAAAACATTTCATATTTGAAAAGGCAATAGATCAAAGACGCTGCGCCGATGGCGTGAGGTGCGACGCGTGTCAATATGAACAGGTGCTACACCGGATCACACACCTATCGAAATTAAGCAAACTTAAAAAAAAATACACCCCTACATATATGTCGAAGACAACTATTTTCTATTAAATAAAAAATTCAAAGCGATATTTTGAAACATATCGGCATTAAAAATAAATAGGAATGTAAAATAGGTATGTAGCATTCGGTGCTTAATATTTTTTAAGTAAAATCATTAAAAAGTTAAATAGTATCATTAAATCAAATAGGTATAAAAACATGAAACTTGTATGTGACAATCGTGTTACTACGAATAAAATCCCAAAGGTTTAGATTTCACGCAAATTAATTATTCGTTATACATTTCAAGTCCATTAGCGTTACATCAAATATAAAATATTGTGTCAGTACGAGTATAACGTGTCATTAAAACAGTTTTATTTTCAAATTACTTGAATATAACAGTATTTTATTATATTTGTCTTAGAAATACTTAAAATTTTATGTGGATTGAAACTTTATGTGAAAGACATAATATTAACGTAATAATATTACTGTGACAGTTAAATAGACATGCATAAGAGTTTTACGGACAATTACAAGAGTGTTGGCTTCGTGCTTCATAAGGAATTTAATTTTATGTCTGATTGGGAGAAGCCGAAAGAAACAGAAAGACAAACATTTTATAAATTGTGGTTTTGTTAAAAGAATCGTAAGTTTTGTAAATATTTACAAAAAATGAAATAAAGAACATTATTTTTACACTACATACAGATATTTCAACTAAACTTATATATTTAGATTGTTCAACGTTCTAAAAGCAACCGTACAAAGATAAAACTCAAACTGATGAACTTTGCAAGGACCCGAAAATAAAACATGTTTCTCAACTAAAAGAGAATGAATATATTCAAGTTTTAAATAGTAGCCAGTATTATAGCAAACACTAAACTAATTAAAATAAATAATTAATATAACAAAGTAAACTAGAGACCCTTTTCACAGCTATCCGATAAAATGACCGCGTAAAGTCCCACATGTAAGGATGATACTCACTTAAGATTGATTAGATGGACCGTTTTAAATGCATCATTTGAGTAATTAAGGACAATAATATAAGGTGCAGAATAGTGTTTTCTGAAATGTCACTAACTACATAAGATATTTACGATGATACAAAATACTCATTCCATTTTGAAACAGTTACAAAATCCATTACTTTCTTGTTTAGGTTTATAACTAGGTAACAATTATTGTTTTTTATAGGCTACTTTAAGTACCTTTAGTTTATTTTTGGAATTAATGTTTTATGAATAATTGAGCGTTTTTTATTTACTAATACTATACTTAGTACCTACATGACAAATTTCTTGTACCGTTACCACCTTGTCATCTTTTTCACGGAGATTCAAATTCCCAAGATACGGTTTTAAGCAAAACGCTAACACCAGAAATATAGTATTTTAATGTAAATTATTTTTATATAAAAATATACTATTTTCATGTACTATTATACTTAATGAAAACATTGAAACCTATAAATTGTATTTCAAAGTTGTAATCTTAACTTAGTTTCTAAATGAAGAAATTATTAATAATCTAAAGTAAAAGTTTAATGGGCTAAGAAGAGACACCGTATATCATAAATCAATTTTTGAATTCCATTCTCGTCCTGAAACTTCACATTCTATGACATTTCAAATTAATTCCAGAACTGAATATTTCATCAGAATAATATTTCAAAACGTCCGTTTCTAAAAAAACTTCTTCGAGATATAAAACTTATAAAGTTAGAGATGGAAATGTATCGAGATTTAATAATTGTTTTGCTTTTTATCGCGTACTTAAGTATTTTTCTATACTTGTCTCTTTTTATAACTTTATTTTATTTTCTTTTCCTAAGGGAAATTAAGCAATCCCACTGACAGTTTTCGATGATATGGGTAAAAAAGTCGTACCTTGGATTGTTTCAATTCTGTAAAATATCCTTTTAACAAATATAAACTAATTTTTATATCAAAATATACTATACACCGCTGATTGATGTAAATGTCACGTTAAATTAACCGAGCAGAATTCAAAACAATATAATATCTAATCACACACACACTAACAACCAATTCAACCAGCCACTTGTAAGTGAAAATGCATAACAATGTTGAATAAAAACAAATAATTGTCTCGAGAGGCAATTTTCATCGTCTGCCTGGCCGCTGCGGCTTTTTGTTTCATTTCGTAAGGGGTGACCGCGCTCTGATGTCGCCATAATTGGACTCGCAAACAATTGGATACATATACCTGTGTGTGTGCGACTACCAGTCCTCCTTTTGAAGTATAGGCCTGGTAAACACGAACGACTCTGACAACAGTCTTAAATAAATCATAGAATTTAGCATAAACTGAAAAATTTGTTGATTAAAATTAACGAATTATAGTCAAAATAAAACCACTGAGAGATAACTTATTTAAATAATTACATTTTAGGGACATCTTGCTTGAAGCATCAATACTGTTAAATTATTATTGTTTCGATTAACTCAAGTACAAGTCATACGACAGTAAAATTATTTTTGATTGTCATAATTTATTTACATAAAACCAATTACATTTGATATGAAACATCTAATCTTTATATATACTTAATGATATTTCTCAACATAGTTTCAACTAGTGAAATATTCGTCAGTGAATTGCCTTAACCAATACGCAACTTCCTTAGATAAAATTAAAAAATGTTAATTAACGTACTACCTCAGAATTGTAAAAAGGATCTATTCCTTTTGGGCCTATGTAATTAATAACGTTAAAGAGATAATTCCTCAAGATATGAATTCCTTAACATAAGCAGAAACAGTCTATTTTATTTTATTTCAAAACGATTGTGAATAAATTATTATTATAAATCACGTTTGCTCATGAAGATTCGTAAAATATATTAAAAATGTTTCAAACAAAATATGAATTTACTATGTAAAACGGTTAGTATCGCCTAGCTAAAAATGTATAAAAACAAGTATGTATGTATAATACAATATTTGAAATAGGTTACATTGAAATTTACAATGTCAAACATTTAATTCATATTAAAGGAATATTCACTTAACCTCGTCTTAAGAAACCAGCTATTAATACTGAGGTAACTTCGATTTAAATAGTCTATAAAATTTTATTTTAAAAATGGAGTTCATTTTCATCCTATAATTCTATACAAGTTATTTGCATATTTAAAGAGATAATTATTCAAAGGTTTGTGCGAATCGTGCTTTTAATTGACCTTTTTGCATTCTTTTATAATGGAGTCTGATTTATCTAACTTTATAAATAAATCTTTTATAGGTTAAGTTGTTCACTACAACGTTTGACAGTCATTTTTCAAAGTAGGCCGTGACCTGAATATATAAAATATGATTTTCTATAAAATAATGATGACATTGAGTGATGTTAAAATGTCACGGTAAATACTTAACTAAATAACTAATTTTATTGCGATCTGAATTTTTGTTCATAATTTATTGCCGGGAGTGGAATATTTTTAACACACATCTTAGTTTCTGTAGCAAACAACATAAAGCTAGCAAACAGTGCACGCTGATTTTGAAAGTTCAAAATGCTTCGTATCATCATGTAGTCCACTTAACAATATCTTGTCCTGAAAGTGATTGGAACTATAGTATTTTATGGTATTATATTTCTATTTCTCTAATAATTTCCCTCCAGAAAAAAGTAAACGTTCAGACAGTCAGATCGCAGCATTTTATCGTCCCGGAAATTGAATTCATCACTGTCAAATACGGTCAATCACCAGCTCATCAATCTTTATAGCTACTTGAAAAACAAATGAGGCTACATTCTGGATCTAGTTAGATCACAGAGATTAACTTCGGAATACTATATAAAAAACTTGTTAGTGATTTGTTCGGTAGAAGTCGTTATCACATCGTCAATATTCGTCAATTGAACATTAATGCAGTGGGGTCAGCGACCGCGTTCGGCGTGGGAGCGGCGCGGGCGCAGTTTTTGCAAGTCCGCGAGAGAGCAGGTAGCACTCAACGAATGTGAGGACGCGGTCACAATGAAACAGAGGGCTCTATTAAAATAAGGCAAGAACGACACCGTTTTAATTAGGGCTGCCAGATATTTTTATAGATACAAAAACTATTTATTACTAACAAGAGTTTGCGAATTTAACAAGAACAATAATTTTCAGATAATTTTTCATATTTTCGTTATCTTTATAAGCATCCATATGCATTTTCGCAAAATCCTTTTTGAAGGTTAACTCTGTCTTACATTATCTTAAAGAATAATTTCTAAAAAATAAATTTATATTTCGGGTACTTTATACAGGAATTCGTGCACGTTGCTTTTTTCTGTAAAGAAGGTACCTATATTAATATCGTTCATATTCCTTTTTAAGTTCTATTTTATCTTTTCTTGAGTAATTATTGTGATTGGTTCAGCAGTAAAGTTTACTGATTACATTTTGCGTAATGACATCAAGATAGCATATTTTTAATTAATTTGCGTATTTTCGTGTATAGTGGTTACAATATAATTGCATGTCATCGAAGAGGTAAGGGTATGTTTACAATGAAAAGCGATTTTGAAAACCTATTTTGTTTTTAAAATTAATTTAATTTTCATGGCAACCCTCTGTCCCAGACAGATATTATTGAAAGGTGTCCTGTCTCGTAAAATTTGTAAGGGGTCTCAGAGTACTTTATTAGTCGGTAATTATATGTACAAACAAAGGGTTTTATAAATTCATATTGCTTTTAAAAATGAAATACATTTATATTTCTTAGAATTTCCTTTTTATACAGTATTTATTTCTTTACCTAAGCACGTTTCAAAATAGTACAGAAATATTTTTTGTTCACTAAGAATAATATTTTCTCAGTGCACAGAAAATTTATAACTCTATGCGAAAGACTACCCTACAAGAGGTTTTTATAATTAGTTACACATTCGCACATTTGCGTTGTTCTTGAGTTTTTTTTTAATTTTTTTAACCACTCGAACACATCTTTTCGTCAATGTTAACACAAGAATTGTCTGTGCATGTGAATTGAATCTATGCATAATTTAAAACATAATTATTATGGATACATCCTATTAGCTAGTGTGTACACCGCTCTCTGTTTCAGATGTAATTTATTTAACGTGTACAGTAGGTAATTGAACTAATTATACGACAACGATTTTATTTTATTGCAAGATTTATCTGAAAGCCTTTTGTCTATATGTGCCAATTTATAGATGGAAGTTTATTTCATTTTATCCACACGTTAATGAAGGCTTAGTATTAAAAAATATAAAAATTCTCAACAATTATTAAAATATATTTATATTATTAAAGTTTCCCAACTAAAAAAAAAGCACGATTAAAAGCCACGTGTTTTGACAGATATTTAAGTAACCCGCTATTGTAAAATTATCTTTAACATACTTCTTGTATAATAAAATGAACTTATAAATATACAAAACGTTTGGAAGACAGTTATGTAATATGGTGTCTTGGTTATTCCATAATGAAACCAAGATTATTTTCTTCTTTAGTTTTTTTTTTACTATATAGAACTTTATTCGTTAAAATTAATGATATTTATCTATACTTCACAGCTTTTTGTGGATAAAATATTCATCTTGAGTCAAAAATTATTTAAAAGTTTTTTTCCATAAATCTTATTATAAAACTATTTTGTACATATATTTTAATATAAAGTACTTAAGCCCAAAATGCATCGTATACTGTAGAATGCTTTTGTTTGGCGATTACATTGTAATATTCCTGGCGGACTGCCACAGTCATGTATCTTGTTTTCCGTATATTAGGTCTGGAATGATATCTATGTGGTTTTAGTAAGTCGCTATCAGAAGCTTGAGGCTTTAGGCTTCGCTTAGCTTACGTACCAGTATGTTAGTAAATTTTAATTGCAAAATAATTTTATTCATTCCATTTGTTCAATCTCGACAAGAATGTTCAAAGTTTATGTTAATATAAAAAAAAACATAAGTTATAATTTCTGAGTGTAATTGATTCAATGTGTGTTGGTGTTTAAAATTCAGTTATCACAGATGATATATTTTATTTTCATTTTAATTACTCTGATTTTAAGTATATGATATTAACAAGCAGGCTACATACGTCAAGAGAAACTTTTTAATTAAGAAGATTTGCATGTATTTTAATTAATGTTGAAAAGGTGAGGTCACGTCGTTACGTTTGATTGTTCTATGTGAATTTTTAATTAAAAGGGTTTTTAGAGTAATTAGCTGTTTCTTAGTCGTTATTACCTGATGGAAAATTGAATTTTATTTCTGGTGGTCTCAGTTTTTGACCTTTATATGAAATAATAAAGTAAATAATTTCATGGTTTTTATGTTCCCACTCAATACCTTATTATAATATTGTAGTATTTCACCATGTATTGTCGTATTATATTGAATGTTGCTAGTCTCATGTTAAACAATCTATAGCCTTTAATTTATCTACCCATAATAATAAAAAACTTTTACTACTATGAATTCATACAATATACATTTTATAGGTAGCATGATTGTGGTATTGCATTTTTTCTAAACTGAATTTTAAAATTATATTCCATGCTGAAATGAAACTATAACTTTAAGGAAAAGCAGATAACTGTAAAAAGCTCCATGAAAATTTCCATAACAGCCTCGCAGTAAAGTTGCTCATTTGCGAATTTAATTATATTATTTTGAAGGCGGACAGAAGGCAGCTGCCAGATGTCCTCGTAACTTCATCTGAAACAAGATTTCTACTTCGTTTGTTCCTGACGTTCCTCGTCTAGCATAAAATTATCAAGTTCGTCGAAAATCTCTGTTAATGCACAATTTTATTAAAAGTATATAAATCTTAATATTATCTAGTAGTTAATCAAATATTTACAATTTGCATAGAAAATTGTTTCCACGAATGGGACGTTAATATCGTTATCTCCGCATTTTATCTCTTTATATCAATATATTTTTTATTAGCGATTCAACTCTGCGTATGATTAAAAGATAAGTCAATTAAAAAAAAACGACTGTTTATAACTACTACATTTATCGTTGTAAATATAAACTTAATGTATAATTAAATCAAAATTTATCTGTGTAATTAAGCGATTTGTCAAGTAATTAAAATCGTCTCTTATAATCTTGATTCATTCCATTTATTTACAACATTGATTGCATATTAACCATATTAAATTTAAACAACGTGTAACGTTGAAACGAAAAAGTGAGAAAAGCCATATTCAAATTGCCTTTCAATGCACACTTACTTTGTTATAAAGTTTTATAAGGAGCTTAACTTCCAATTGCTTTTTTGATTTATTACATTATTTTCAGCGAGACTGGTAATTGTATTAAAGGTAGACTAATAGTGAAAGCTCCGTTACTATTTCTAACTTAGATGGTTTCTAAATTAAGTTACGCTTATTTACAACGTTAATTAAAACAACATTTCATTTTTTTAATAATTTCTTGTTCAATACTGAAAAGGACTTGAATTCCTCACCAATTGATTAATCACTGAAAAGGAAAGGCGATTTGTATATATTTCTTTAATCCACATGATATAAGACAAAATTCGATACAGTTCATATTTGAATAAAGTGTTCTTTTTGTATTTTGTACATGTAATCAAGTTTATTTAGACATAAAAGTTTCTCTTAGACTTTTGTCTTTATTCTAGGACGTATTAATAAGCGTTTTCTAGCACACTTCCTAACGTCCATACTTTCACACCGAACCTGTTATTAACCCACTCAATACCTTATTACGAGTACATCTAGTACTTCTTAAAGAGAATTTAATATTTAAAATAAATAAAATGTATAGAATTTTTCGATTTATATACTCGAACCTCGAAAAGAGGCCACTAGTATTTGTAAGTTTTAATATTAATAGTTTGTAACTAACTTCTGGCAGCGGTTTTGCTCACGTTCATGTCAATTTTGTCATTCACTTCTAGTTATCTATCATATTACTTTTGGGTAACTTCGGGGAATCTATGATTTCTTCTACTGATTCATTATATGTATAAGAGAAAATATTTAATTAAATGCGGAAATATCCGTTCAGTCCTTCCTGGGATTAGCGCGTATACAGACCTATAAAAAGGTGAAAAACAGTTTCTATGCTGTATCACGCTTTTCTAAACGCTCACAATAGTTTTTGTATGAATTCATTAAATGTACAGATCTGCAATTTTTACTGATTTGTTATACAGAACATATTTTAAAATACACATATGGTCATGTGCAATCGATTCAAGACGGATTTAGGCTGAACTCTATTCATCATATAGATTTAACCAGCTTACATTAGAATTTATAATACATAAATCTGTCCACCTCTTCTTATCTTAATATCAAAATTTTGATTCAAAATAATTTTATAGGCCATAATATATTGTTGATCAACTTACAGCCAATGTAACTAAACAGATTTTTTGTACCGTTTTTTCGAACGCAATTCTTTAAATGGCTTCAATTTTTTTTATTTCACAACCCATTGAAATAAAACAAAGACTAAGTTAAGTTTACTACGGTACAATAGTAAAAACCGCATTCAAATTGGTTAAGCACCAAAGAGACAAAAATTCTAAAAATCGTTGTGCGGTTTGTACTGCGTTAATTTAGTCCCCCAATAATAGATTTTCTCATATACCTTCAGTGTACAGACATCGATCATTTTTAATATAATATCAAAGAAGAAGAGAATGTTATTACATTCTCAAAAACTATTGTTTTTCGAGAATATTCTTAAATATGTATACAACACACAACTTTTGTTGGTTTTTTAAAATCGATATACCTCCACATGGGTTGATTGATTTCCATAAAATTTATGTAATAGTTAGGAACATCTTAACATTTTTCATGAGGTACTTCTTGCTACTAGGCTGCCCATGTACTATGGTAATTAATTACTGTAAAAAATAGACTTCCCACGTAAGTTGTATAAATAAAATCCCTAATATAATGACTAAAAGCAGTTTAAGAGTACAAGCTACAGCTTGTTTACCTAATTTCAGATTCGAAAGTTACTTAGGTAGTTTAAACAATAATGATTACAAGACTGACAATCGCGATGATTCTTTAATTAGCCTTTGCTTTTTAATAATATATTACATATTTATTTAATTTTCATCATGGATAATAAGTTACAGAAGTCTCATTTTGAAAATCCTATAAGCTTTGGTAACTGTTATATTAAAAATAAAAGAAAAGTCTTGAAATATTTTAACAAATTCCCTCAGGAGCTTAAAGTCTCTTTGATAAATACGACGACGGGAAGGACATTTAAAAATTTACTTTAAAACTAGCTTACATTTTGTTAAGAGTGTGCTTTTAGAGTGGTCTAGGTGACACCGGGGAAATCTCGCATTGCTCGCCTGCACAACATGACATCGTAAATCAAAAACATTTTAGTATATTATCAATTTAAACATAATAAAAAATGTTCCTACTACGAATTTTTTTTTGCCATCTTATCATGCGCACTGAAATATATTTTGAGCGGGACGTTACTGACTAGTTTAATTAACATTCTTCCAGCAAAATAAATTTTTTACTATTCATAATTTGCATAAAATAAAGTTTATATTCCCTAATTTTACTCACCGCGACGAAATATTAGTTTTATTAGACCCTGGTATATTCTCCTTGACAAGTCTTATTAAAGTATATCATGTTTCGCAGTAAAGAGAAAATTATTGTTACGAATAATTTAGAGACCAAATCCTTACCTAAGACTTAAACAAGTGTTGTGAATAAGAATATATCAAATACCAAATTAGTAATTTGTTAATAAACTAATTAAAATACAAATGCATTAATAATTACAAAAAGATATAAATCAGTAGAGAAATAAAATGACCAAACACAATGGTGATTATTATCTGCTAACCTCGCAAAACGTTAATTCATTTCAAGCCTCCAAAATGTAGCATCATAATTCGGGGACCAATTTCCTGATAGCGGTTTTAAATTCAATTACCTTTCTTGGAATTTGTATGCCATCACATTTTCCTTTTAATGCGATAATTTAGTCGGAATACTAATGTCAAATTTTGTTTTTTAATTTAATAATAATTAGTAATTTTACATAGAACGAATCCGAAATTACATATAAATATTAAATTAAATTCCATAACAATTCTAGATAGTATATAATAAACTATGCTTGGTAAGAAATAAAGTTGGATTGGCCTAAATAATATGATATTTCTCATATCACAGTTTGTACACTTAAGTGACAAAAACAAAACCCTTTAATTAAAAAATACACAGCGGTCCTTTTGGACTTAACAACAAAAGGAGTAGTATATTATTTCCTTTAGGTATAGGGAAATATCTAACAGATCAAGTATAATATGAAATCTTAACTAGATGCCTTCGTTTTTATATAATAATTTTCGGTAAAACTATTTACAGACGAAATTTAACTGTCTTTAAAGTACATTTTAACATGCCAGTGTCATTTTTTATGCAACTAAGAAACAATGAAATCAAGTCCTTGACATTATTTCATCTCTAGTCATCTGAACTGTGATTACGAGATGTAGCATGTTTTATGGAATTTTATCACCTACAAATGATTAATATCGTAACGTATATTCAACAAATGAATGTTATAGAACTGTGGGACTCTATTCAATTCATTTTAAACAATTCAAATAATATTTAGCTACGAACGAGTCTACAAACAGACCATTAGCGCGTCGACAAAGCTCCCGGCGGCTCGTCCCGTGACAACTTACACTTGTTACAATATTATCACACGGAATATTCAATTTTTCCAACATGCTGTATAAGAGGCGACATAATGGATGTTAGATTTGGGTTCAAGTTATAAGAACAGTAGATTAGGAATAACTAAAAATAATTAGTGATCTTAGTATCAATAATTTAAATAATTTAGCCAAAAAATTGTAATAATCAAATATATTTCAGTTTATTAGAAGAAGAATGCAAAGTGCGTACAATATTTTGTGCTCATCTGCATACAAACCTCACAGGGCTATAAGAACTTCCGGCTAAGCTTATGCTTTAGACCATGCGCTTAAACAAGTATCCAGCCCACTGCAGCTCATTGTTACCACCGCCGCAGCGTATTTAATATCTCAGTCATGTTTCTATGTGCAACCATATCTTATACGTTTGATCATTTCATTCTAGCAAAGTTTTACAAATAACAACTGTGTCCTTATGAGTCTCGATAATGGTGATTGGTCTATTAATTTTGGTCAAATACGATGGTTTAATATGGATATGGACAAGGTAGTGTAAAACGTTCATCAGCCCTAACGCTACTAGAGAAATTGTTGAATATAATGCTAAGGTGAAACAAATGTTAGACGGACGTCCTACTCGGTGAAAAGATCTGTTGATAAATACGAATGAACTATTTTCACGAAAATTTACAATATTATTTTAGATAAAAACTCCCGATAAGGATATAAAGATATTTCGACTAATGACAAATACGTGTGACAAAACGCTGATAAAGCGATTTACTTCGTTTCAGCTTTGCTGTCACTGGCTGGTAATAGTGGTTCGGAAGTATTGATCTGTAATGTAAATTGTTTTCTTTTCTTATTAAAGCGTTTTAGATCTTAGATTTACTGTCAGATAAGCTAAAAATACGAAATTGTAGTATTGTCATCCAACTATTTAAGCACGTGCAAAATTTCATTTCGATACATCAAGAAGTACTTAGATTACAATTAGTTTACACGATTTCTTTATAACTATTGCTTATTTAAATTCTAGTCAAACTACTTAAAAAAAATTAATATCTCTAAAACAATGTAAGTTATTCAAATTTTAAAGTACAGTATAATTTATAAACGTACTATACAATTTTCATGAAATTTTCAGGATAATTACTAAATCATGTTGAATATTATTGACCTTCTAGTAATAAACTAATTAATTTAGACAATAACAGAGTACATGAACCCAACTAGAGCCGACTATGGTGTTTTTGTTAACATAATATTATGTTTGACGAAGGCAGTGCATTTTAGCCACTGGCACTTGCGCTGCACAAGTAACTTGATACTTGAGCCAGTCTCGTACAATGTAATGAATGATCTTACAGTAATTGCCTTATATAGAATATATATAGTATACGGAAGACAGGTGATAGTACTAATGACACTTTTGATGAAGGGACGGAATAAAATTTAATCCTGACACACAAAAAACAGCTTGCAAATTTTTAATTTTTGACTATTGGCTGTTCGTACACATTCCACATCATACAATGTAGGAACTATATGTTAACCGCTGAAAAGGGCAACATGCCAAAATATTTATATTAATTAGGTTAACCAAAACAAGAAAATAGTTTCAAACCAGTGTTGAACTGCCTTCCCAGAAGGTAAGCTCATCTAGTTATTTTAACATAACAATAATAGAAAGCAACAATAACACAATTAACAGACATGCATTATGCAAATTGCTGTTATAATTTAACTAATTAATGTATCATCTTTAATAAACAACAAGCATTCTCTGTGATTTGGAATAGATAAAATCGTTTTATCAATAATTATCATTACTACGTAACTATGTCACCGTTAGTAATTTCCGAAATGCAACGTACCAAATACCAGTTCACAATATGGTGAAATTTGTAACATAATTTTTTCACAGATTCCTTTAACTGTTAAGATGAGTAATGTATACTTTAAATATAATTGTAAACTGTAATAAACCCTACAGTTTAAGAATACGAGGAAATAGCTTCCTTCATTAATTAAAAATAAATAAATATTCATTTTAAGGATATTTTCGATATACACATGGATTATTTTTTTTCCTTATTAATTCATTGTGATATTTGAGATCAATGACCTCGCAGGTAATTATAATGTGTAGAGTCCATCGTTTACCTTGACCCTGTACGTCACGCGCTGTTTGCTTGCGCTCCTCAAACAGCCCCTTATCTACGACTACCGAGTCTGTTGACCGATGTAGGTGGTCGCGCGGTCTTGCTACTACATTTGTATACTCTGTGTGAACTAGGCACTACGTCAAAGTTATCTTCATTCGCCTTTTACCACGATTATATTAGTTTCATTAATAATTACTAACCTTCTTTATTTACTAATTTTCAAATTGATATAAAATACGTATTGTGGTACATTTGGAATTACGATTTTATAACTTAGAGTCGGTCTGGTGATGGAACGTAAAGGTCAAGATTGATTTTTAATTTCTTATATGACCAACATTTTAAATAATAAAATAAAACGTCAAAATTGTTACTACATTTTTAAGGCATATTATCGATAGTACATTGTATTAACTCGGTGTTACGAGTGGTTTAACGAGAAGCCACTTCCTTTTTTCTAGAAATACAGAACTATAATCTTGTCCTATTATAATTCCATTACTAAATTGCGTAGGCGGTTTTGATAATAAAATCTGATTTAGGATAAACCGCTATTCATCGGGCACAAAAATTTTGAACGCCAACAGAAAATTCAAACGCAGAGGTATTGGTTACAATCTCAGATAACAGAACTTTATATAGTAAAATATTATTCGCAAAAAATATTATTTTTAAAATAACAATTATTATTACTGTTAAAACCTCAATAGATCGTCATCGACTGGTTTAGTAACAGCTGACAGACTTGGTTAGTTATAATTAAATATATATGATGTGTATAATATATCGGTTGTACAAAGAGTAAAAAACGTTTAGAAAAGTGTTTATTTTTAAAATTAATATCTTTCTTGTATAACCTGGCATATGTTTTTTTATAATTATAAAGACAATTTTTAGACAAAACTATAGCTAAGTTTGTCCACTCTATGGTAATTTCGCGCAAAGAGGGGAATCGGAAAACTATTAATCGGTTTTCTTTTTCATTACACTTAACCTACTTGGTAATCCTAGTATATAAATTAATGTTTAATACGATAATACGCTAACCCACAAATAGTTAAGATCGCTGACAATAATTACTTAATATACTTGGATAGTAGTCCAATTAAGATAACACACGTAACATAGAGCAAGGCTTCGACAAAAACAGACCAGCCAACGTCCATATTACAGAGATATTGCGTTAGACATGGTTAATTCTATCTAATCACTTTGTGGAATTATCTAAGTGTGAATTAGATCGTAGACTATGTTTATGCATTTGCGACTGATGCTATATTTTTTGTTGGATGTGTTTTGTATTATCAGAAAGTAAAGCCTTCTTTAGGCCAAAATGTTTTTGAGTACGTCCTTAGATAACTACGCTGAGTAAACTTACTACTATATGACTTCACAATAGTAGTCCAGAAATATGTATCTTTTTATGAAAATTATGTCTCAGTTATACCTTGCCTATATGTCTACATGAACACATATTGTTATTAATACAAAAATTCGATTATTTAATATAGATAATTTAGTATCTGTATTAGTACAACAAATCTTTTATTACGTGTACTATCTCGTATTGTATTATCTCGTATTGTTTCTCATGCTGAACACTATTCTATTAATCTATTATAAATAGGTAGTATTTTGGCTCGATTAACATGTATCTAGTTTTTAAGGTTTGTACTATATAAAGGGATCGTTAAGTAGCACTTAAATGCCTGCAATTTTTATTACTATATTCATCAAGAAATATTGAGTGGCAATCGTCCCCAAATACGTCAAGCAATTTCATATAAACGCATCAAAAAAGCATTACCTCATACATATACGATGAAACGGGTCCACACATACGTAAATATGCATCATGTAAGGTCGTAAATCAAATGTTTTTGTTTCGTCTCCATACACGGTGCATCGCGAATGCAACGATCGATTTTGGCTGCGAAAACTCAATTTTTTTCTGATCCAAGAACAGACTGTATCAATCATAATTGACTGTACAGTTCTGTTGCTCGCACTCGAAATGTTGTGTTGCTTTCGATTCCTGGACGAGGTATTATTATACTTCAATTATGTCTTTAATTGATTATAAAACTAGTCTTTACCCATAGCAATACTTATTTATACCGTCTGAAAATTGTAACCAGGCTATTTGCATAATATTAAAGACTTTTAACTGACTTGAAACTCTTTTTCATGACTTAATTAAATAGTGTTTTTAATGGTTGATTTATTATATTTCAAACACGTAGCCTGCTTTTGGCCAGCACGGAAAAGATTGAGATTTCAAATGTCAATTTAGTAAACGTCGAAGCTACGGGTGGCTACTTCCGTATTTCTTCGTAGCTGGTATTTGCTGTAACTCAATGGATATTTACAAAATTGCGTTACGACATCCTCTAATTTAGCTATGTTTGATTTCAGCCTGTAAGTTAAGCTTTAAACATACGTTTTAATTTGTTTAAAGTATTTACTTCTAAATTTCTATTTCATAACATTTTGCTATAAAAGTTAAAAGTCTGAAAGTATATGGGTTCACTTCCGCATTTTCGTACACATATTCTTTATTATCTCTCACTATAAAGAGTAAACGCGCATTTCTCTTAAAAAATAAGTTAGTTTTGCGATTTCCAGAAAGTGCCTGTACCGATGCGTGCACGCATGCGACGAGAACGCGCCGGAGGTGTGCGGAGCGCGCGGGGCGCGGGGGTGTCACTGTGCAAATGCACTCGTAAACTCGACGGGAGGTCAACGCACCCCCTTCCCACCGTTCTGGACCCATAAAACTTTACAGCATATATATTTCATTATACTAGAAATAGCTAATTTCCTTAGACTTCATACGATTGCGTATTAAACCAGTATTATTTTTGCAAAAAAGCGACCGCGTACTTGTTTCCAAAGCTTTTTAAGCGTAATAATATTTAAACAAGTTAATTCATGTGATTATGTTAGGATAGAGCCATTAAAGTTCAACTTTATATGTCGGCTGCTTGTTTTAAAAGTTGTCGTTTATGGAGATGTTTTTCTTGGTTATGTAATGGAGTGGCGTTCATTAGTAGGTATCAGAGTAAAGGAAATCTTTCGATGATTGCTTGTATGTTAGATAAATGCCGTATAACAATAATTATTTCAATACTCTTTTCATGATAAATAAATTTATAATTTAAGTAAACATTAAAATTATCTACTTCATGAAATAAATAAGAAGTGTGAATCTGATTGTAGGATATAATTAATCGTTATCGAGGAATCGGCCAGTTAAAATGTTACTGCTTAAAACAAAAACCAAGAATAAGTGGACTATAATAATTCTATAGTAAATTCATTCCGCTTTCAAATCTTATTCCTTTGTACATAGACTACTATGTAATATACTTAACGTCCTCTACTCTGGTACTGAGTAGAATTGTGTACGACTTTTGACAGGCTATAATGAAACTGGTAAACAGTGAGAGTAACTTCACTGCAGTTGATTTTATTAAGCAGGTAAATACGTGTAGAGAACACAGGAACCGAAGTGCCTTTGTGATGATTTCATTCACGAATGCTATTTTAAAATTTATCATAATAAAAATTACTATAAAAACGCAAGGGTCACGCTAAAAACGCTTTATCGTCAACCTACAGGCCACATTTAAAGTCTGTATTGTTTAGTAAATAATGATAATGGTTGAGGTATCAAATAAGTAAGAGGTGCGATAGTGAAAGATAAAATGCAGAAACGCAAGTTTAAATCGGTTATGCATTGAAGAAGATACCGCACTTGAAAAAGAAAATGGCTATTCCTTTTTATTTTATTACGATAAACACAATTGATACGGATTAAATAAAACACGTTTTATTACTAGTTCTTAAAGCTATAGAAAAAATACATATTTAATATCAGTCTCCATATAGGCAGTCCCTCTTAAAATAAAGTACAGCAATGAAAAAAAAATCTCAGTTAAATAAAAAAGTACTCCATTACACCTTGTGAAGTTTACATATTGACTATTCATCATTCTAAAGTCTTGAATAATAAGCAATGTTGTGAAGTTTAAAAAATCTAAAACTCGAATATCCCTTAAAAGGTAACAATTTAGTTCTCCAAGTTCATATTAAAGTATATCTCTTTCATGTTTACATACCAATTAAATTGTTCATGAATTATTACGTAAATTCTAAATGTTAAATTTAAGTGATGTAAAAATTCAACATTTATATCATGACAAGCGTCGAGTACTACGTTTTTAAGAAAATTATTTTTTAAACAACAACGTGTAAATGGGAAAATATGTAGTACAAGTCAAACGCTCAAAAACTTTGGTAATCAATCACGAATAGCCCACATCAGGAACACACATGTTTACGATGTACTAGTACTAATGATTTTGAAAACTTAAACTTTGAGGGATCGTTTATCCCAAAATGTCTTACAAATGCTCAAAATTTGATGGCTATACAAATTCGATCTGGCTTTTATGGGATCTTATACACACCCACATACGAAGATTTTAATATTGTAAATACAGGGTGTTAGGGGACTGCTCCCGAAAACGAAGACAGATGATAGTACACATGACACATTTGATGTGGTACGAAAAAGAAATGGATTCTGACTAAAAAAATCACATTTTTATAATATTTTATTAGTATTATTTACGCTCCATTTGTTAATACAGGTAAATGAAACAATAGTTTCATAAAAAATACATTATTTTAATAAAAAAAAGAACCAGCAATGAAGCATGACAACAAAAATAGCTGGACTAACATGAGGAAGCGAAATAGCGCTAGTATAACATTTTAAAAAGGACCAAGAATGAGCTTTGATCCATTTTTGTTTCCATTATTTTTAATACACTTAAGTTTCACTCGCAACTGGTTTAACGTCTCCACTGTTTACAATCAGCCACCGGAAATCGGATTTTCATTTACACTCTACTTTTATTTGGACGCAATCCGTTTTCTAACCGAAGGCAAAAAGCTTTGACGCTTTTGTTCCGATTGAGGCTTCGATTTCATTCCGTTTTATCAACAGGAATATATTATCTGTATAATCATTTAAAAAACCTGTTTTTTATAATACAAATGTAACAAAGATTTCCTTTGTTAACTTACGTACATCGAATAGTTTATTTAAGACTTTAAAAGAATTCTTTAATTTTAAAAATAAATAAACTCTCTTTATAATAAGGGCAATGGCCTATGCTAATTCTGAGTCCAAATCAAATAAATCTGACAAGGTTTCTTTTCAATTATATGTATATGTTATATAGTATTAACATAAAAATTACATAGATTACAAAAAATAGAAATAATTACTAAATATTTTGATACAATATATATACAATTTTAATGAACATAGCTTTGCGGCCGCGTGTTATTTTTTTTGGTTTCAATCTTTGTTGTATGAATTTAAATTGTCAATGAAAAAGCCTGTAAAACAGCACGTATGATGGTTCTTTGTCCAATTTTAATAAAGGCAATTAGCACGCAATGTGAGCGAGCTAGCGAGTTTTATATAAATTAATCAAGTTTATCGTTTATCGGGGCTTACCGTTATAACATAAAGTTTAGCATCAAGTGCGTGGTATTAATTAAAGGAATCAGGTTTCGTGACGGTCTAGACAACCTAACCTAAAATACCAAACGAATTACATATTTATATTTTCGAATACTCAGACAGATCATTTTTATGTTTTCAATTTTTTGTGGCCAGCAATTAAAATTATATCTACTTCATTAGTAATCTGTAGTTATTTAAATCTTTTTTCTCCTATTACGTATACCTAATTTATGGTATCAAACCTTTATGAATTTTTGATGTGAATTAATAATATATTTACACAGGTGTTTGATTGTAGATTTTTTATAAACTTCCACATAATTAACGAACGAATTATAATTTGATTTTTTAGGTAAATTCAAGTTTTACAACACTTAATAGCGGAAATAATCATAGCGTATATTCTTTAAAAGTGCTCTTAAATTAAATTGTTATAATAAATGTCGGTCGAGTTCAAAATTTTATTTTTGCTAATGAACGGTTAAGATACGCTTTCCCTAATTTTATGAAATTTCTTTACAAGTCGATAATTTACAGATATTACTTTTAAGCACGTTACCAAACATTGAATGTAACGAAATTCACAAATCGTTAATGTGTAACTACGGCTACCGCAAACGTTGATTTTAGTTTTGTGCTCGATGTTTCTAGCAGCATGTCAATGCATGTCATCGTCTACCGACATGTGTTACCGGGAAACCATGTGGTCACCGAGGGCCACGGACTACTGTTCAGTTAGGCTGTTTGTAGACTAACTCCCTGCAATATGACGACTTGTATATATGTATATGAATTTAAAAAATTCATAGTCCTTTAAAGGTATCCGAACTTTGAATGAAACAAAAGTTTTATTATAATAATATGAAAATAGTCGACTTCTCGAACATTTGAAAACTGTTTTGGAACTCTAGTCAAAGAATTGCGTTATAGTCCGTACTTAAATATGTACTATAAATATAAATAATAAATACTTTATTTTCCATAAAATTTGTACTTCAATTATTAATAAATTAAAAGTACTATGTTCTACCATACAATTAAGCTGTCTCTAAAAAAGATCCTGATAAAATGAATGCAGTCTTATAATATATAAAAATAATAACTTCGTTTATCTTCATATGAATTGTTAATATGATATTACAATTAAACACCTCAATTTTATTTGTGTCTATAGATGTGCTTATCGATCGCTCTTGGTTAATTGGTAAAACACTTTGATTATTTCTTATGTATACTATATCATAATTTTATAAACTATTTGTAATAAGCTCCTTTATTCGTTATTATAATCATAACGAATGTACTTTTATATAATAAAAAAAGGAATTCACCACAACATGTCGCAAAAGTCTTGTTTTAAAACTAAAAAGTTTAAATAACGATTAATCCGACAATTGTATCTATTCCTTCTAGAATTTTATTTTAATATAAATCTCAATCTCGGAGGATATTATTACTTATATAGATCTACTAA
>JAOSYY010000016.1:859166-935649 GCA_025727935.1 Hebomoia glaucippe
AGCTAGACCACTTTACTGCAGGTATTTAAAAGTTTTGAAGTGGTACGCCATTGCGTAGTACGTACAATAGCTCCATTGTACAATTGCACCCACGATATGCATTTATTCTCTGAACATACTTCTCTACTGCTTCGATAGCTTTCAAAGCTCTATCTTTTGTTGTACTGAAATTCTCAAAAACATTGTCTTTCGAATACATTGTACTTATTAATACGCTAATCCACAATACACCTTTCAGATTTCTACTGTTTACTTCGTATAATGATCATTTATATATTATCTGAAAATAAAACTCAGGTCACGTACAAACAATGTTTGACATCTCTTGTTTATAATCTAAGCATGGAAAGATTAGTCTATCTATAAAATGATAAAAATCAAATTCACAGAATATTCTAAAGGTTTTGAAGATATTATATCATATATTTTTTATTTCCTAAATTCAATTTTTCATAGACTGTTTCCAAATTGCGTGCGCTTTTGATTTATAACATGATAATTGGATATTTTCGCCGATCTTAGTAATATGAGAAAATTGAGAAATATGTGATTATTATTTTTAGAAAGATTCAATTAAAAGAAAAACGATAAATTTATTGGAAAAATTCCTATATTATATAGATTATTTACATCCTTAATACACAATACGAGGGTATGTTATTGTTCAAACAATAGAGAAAATCCAATGAAACGTTAACAAATTGCGTCGAACAATATTGGAACTTGAAAGGGCAGTTATATGTACCTAAAAGGTTTAAGGTCAGCCGTTTGAAATGCAAATTGCAACATACTAATTTATTGTATCAAGCACACTGCATCAAATTTAAACTCAGGTTTCACGAATATCGTGAAGTTTGTCTTGATTTAACTCATAATGCCAGGGAGCGTCTGTACAATAAAAACCCTATATACTATTTTTTAGGAAAAGAGCCTCTACGTGGAATATGATATTTTGACTACCTAAAGATAGACCTACAGTCAATATAAATATGAAAAAGTGTTTAGGGTAGAAAACTAAAATTTTATGACCGGTTACCTGGTACCATCGCTTTCTTGGTATTAAAATTTGGCCTTTATGTAGGATCAAACATATTATTTCTGTGGACTCAGGTAATAAACTATGTCAGTTTTTAATTGCTTCATAATCCACTAATCTGATTTTGGGGATTGAGTAAGAAACATTGACACGTACAGACACAAAATAATATCAACAGTAGCTAACTACTACTACTACTTAATCTAAATTAATTAAGTTAGTTAAGAATAATTTAACCATATCGTATAATTTTATAATGTCACAAGTGTTCAACAGCAAACAGTTGATAGCCGTCACCACGAAATAAACTAAAAAAATTGCCAGATTAAAATTAAAATGGGTGTGTCCTAATGTTACTAAATTAAGTATTGTTCCTTTTGAAGAAATTATATTAATAAAATTTAATCGCTACGATGACTAACCTAGTAATAATATAAATATTTCGAACAATTTTTTATTTTGTTCGTGTAGTAACTATGAAAATATACTCTTAAAACATAATGATAAGCACATCTATCATGAAAGTATTTAAATTTAGTCTTAAAGTATAGACTAATGAGAGGTGCATGTATTATAATGGATAGATAGAGATATACTAAATAGGTAGAAAGAATAAACACTTTCATTAAAGCAACGTTTGAACAACAACTCGTTACTGAAATAAGCATTTTGTCACGCAAAGGCTTGCAAGGCGGCGATTTCAAAACCTGTGTGCTCTTGGAAACTACAACATTCCACTTGTTAGTCGTTTTAGTGTCACTAAAAAGAAACTTGTGAACGATCCTCCAAAAGTTTTGAATTTTCCAAAATTGTACAAGATTTTTACTATACCAAAAACAAAAGGATAATTGGGAAATCATTAAATGCTTAACTTCAACTCTAGGCCCCATGGGACAAACTATGAAATTATAGTCGTCATCCGAATGTCCTTTTTCTAAAATGGACTTAGAAGATTTAATTACATCATTTGTTAGTTCGTTAGTTACACGTGAAGCTAATAAAAACATGGTATAAAACAAAAAAAATCGCATATAATTTCTAAACAACATATCCGAAAATAGAACAAAGCCTAAGAAAACATTAAAGATCACAACAGATGGCGATATCATTTGGTTATTGCGCATTCAGACTGATTATATGGATCGTAAACCAGTCCAAAATAAGCGCCGGCGATACAGCAGGCGTGACCCGAACCACGGTCGGCAGACCGTTAGCCTCACAACCATTTATTTACACGCACATCTGATGTCTCAACATGTTGTTTATTTAGATAAAATTTATTTAATTCATACCAGAAACCCATTCAAAATAATAATATACTAATAATATATAAAATAATAATAATAATATTCATCTGCTTTTTTTCTAAATAAAAGCAATATTTGTGTAAAGTTTTCGTGATAATAGTTTAGTGACTTGTTCTGTGTACTCCGAGGTTTTTTGACCGAAAAAAATCTACATTTAATATAAAAAATACACAAGTCAGCACCTGCAAATGTACTATATAAATTTAAACATTCCAGAGTCCTTCATACAAACTTTAACTTCAACAAAAATCCCAATTGACTCTAAAACATCTGAAATTGCAACTTTTCATATATTATGAACAAATCTACAGCAATATATATTATAGCCAATGTAAATATTTAAATTAAACAAAAAATACTATTTTCAGATACCAATTCGCTGACTAAACAAGAGCTTTCCTATTTATTACAGACAATATGAAGGCAACAAACGAAAACTAGTTAAAAACTAGGCGTGTACTACATCCTAAGCGAACTGGGCCATGGTACTCGCATTGTATGTTATTTAGTACTTTGTTAAGGCAACTTCTGTACGTAACCTTGTTATCCAACCGGGTGTGGTACAAGCTTCGAGCGTAATGGATACTAACACAATTAGATGCAGGTTAATGATTGAAGAATTTTAAGGAAATTGAGAGACGGGAAATACGACAGACGTAATTGGGAACTTTATGGAGGAGTAGGTAGATACAGACTCGTTGGTGTACGATTATAAATTGTGCTATACTGTGGGCTTCCAGTTTTGATTTCTGCTGAGCCTAATATTTTATTTGTGCATTTTATTCGTATATCTGGTAATTTTCGAGTGGTACAAATAGGGATATTCACAATTAGAACCAACTTTCTTAGACAGGAAAATTTATGATAGTGATTTGCTATTTGCAAAATATTTATTTCCGAAATTCGAAACAAAATAAATATATCCTTAAATATGTTTGATGTCATGTGACTAATATAACGTTTAACATCAAGCAGGCCTTAGCTGTATAATATGTTGATCTTTCAATATTTTTCTGTAAATTCCCCCAAATATTCATTTAACGTACATCCTGCACTTAGTTTCGCTCCTAACTCCTAACAATTAAGTACTCTCGACAACGATAGATAATTACCGTCCAGAAATAAGGAATTCTAGCGCTCCACTTGAAATGAATTAATCGGACATGTACGAGTTTACATTGGAATGTTATAATTGCTTGGCGCTCGCAATGAATTAATGGGAAAATCACAGATATCACAGATTGCGAAATAGAGTTGTTGATAAAAAATATATCTATCATGGTAAATGACAAATATCATTTGCATTTTTGCTACCGTAAATCAATGCAATACATTGAACTAATTAATGGGTCGATAGCGCGTCATTAGATAATTAACAACATATATTCTTAATAAGTCATTAGGATGCGTCGATTCTAGAAAATATAGTAGTGATCATTTCACGTTATATTATTGTAACGTCTATATACTATATTAATAAAAGTAAAATATCTCTGCGTATTTAATATCTACAAAATTCCATATATCCTTTAGTTAAGGTTAAAGGCTTTTAAGTCCTATCTTCATCTAACTACTTAACATTTTTATCGCTTGAGAAAAAACGATTAACTTTTAAACAAACTAAAACGGATCAGATCACTTGCATGACCTTTAAAATGCTTAAGTTTTATTTTTTGTGTACATCAATATAATTCATTAAGACCTTTTAAAGTTACTTCAAGAAAAAAAACATACAAAATATTGTTAAGTTAGTATAGCAATATAATTTTTTTCATAACATTTAATTAGTTGTTTTGTCACTGTAATACATTGCGTGCTACGTATTATTTGTTAATCTACAACAGAAAACAAATTTAATTCTTTATCATATCTAGCATTTACTTGTCTCTACCATTGACTCTGATATACACACTTGTTGACAACATTTATACCGCGCCCTCGAGATCCCTGGCGCCAGTACTTCTAAAAAGGTCAACATAACACAGTTTACCATATCGCAAACTAAACTAGTACAATCAGATTCAAAATGGCGGACATCCGAGATAATTCTGCGCGGCAATATGTTCAGCATTTCAAATCTCCCTTGACGTCAAACCAAATTTATAATTACCAAGTCATATTTCAGCGCTCGCGTCGGTTTTGACTGACGTTAGGGTGTCGAATCGGTGTATGGACATGGTTTTCGGTTATAAGGTTATATCTATACATGAAAATAATACCTTATAGCATTCAGCAATTTTTCGTTCCAGTTAAATTGGTAATTTTAGTTTGAGATAAAATAAAATACTTTAATTTATTGAAAAATACATTTGAAATTGCGTGTTTAGATAGTTTTGTGCATTGTGCCTTAATAAATAGTTAAAGTAATTATTATCTTAATATGTATCAATATTACAATTCAGAATAGTACCTAAAGCAAACAGTCGATTTAAAGCAAATGATACGTCGAACGCCCTACGTAGCGGAAAGATAAACAGCAAACTGTCTAAACTAGAACTATATTAAATTCACAGGCGAACCGATTGATCTACAAATAGACAAACTTCAAAACACATAACGGAAATATAATTGTTTTTCTTGGAATTAATTATAGGTAATATTCAGCAAGTAAAAAAGATATAAAAACACAGATGTTAAATTTTTGGCTATTTATGATTTTAGTTGGCCAAGTTGAGTTGCAAGGATTTTTTCTGAGAACAGAATATTTATCTGAGTTCTAAAGGTTAGTTTAAATTTCTGCATTATATTATACTTCCGAAAATCAAAATCAATTTATTCTACAAGAGTATACATATCCTCCCTCGGTTAGAAGGTACAGTTGACGTCTCACATCGACTTCTTATTAATATTTTATTAATTTGTTTAAAAAAAAAAGAATTTTCTTCAAGAGTATTCCTGTCACGTGTAACGTGAATCTCTTGTTAATCAATGTGTTTAAGAAAATGCAAGCTTCCTTTATATTTTCGACTGAAAAATAATTTGGCCTTTTTACAAATCAACTTTATATTGCCACGTTTCTGGTGAGGTCCAAGTTGCGTATATTACCTAAAATTATTTAATATGAAAATACTTAATATGACAAGTTCGCCGATAATATTATTATTTCAATATATCAGTGACAAACCTAGAGAACCCTAATCAAGAGCATTAATATAAATAATAAAAAGGCTCGCCAGTCAGTGTAATTGTATTTTAATTCATTCTATTATATATCCATAATAGTACGATTATTTACCGACTTGTGTATAAAATTTTGCCGAGTAAAACAAGTTTTGCAAATCACCGTAAATGATAATACAACATATTCTGTATACACATTTATGAATACGTAAAGCGAAAACTTGGAACTACTTATTACCAAGCTCTTATAAGCTTCACTTTAACAAACAATATAATTAAATCGATTAAACCAACTTCTGTCGTATTTAAAATAAACCCTGTAGGCAGACGTAGATAGTATATATCAATATTATAAATAGATATGTTGAAGTTAACCTGATGATAAAATAGTAGCATCTAGGAGTTTTACTTTTTTATACAGTGACATATAGAAGGAAACACGAAGTAAATGCATGTAACATTTACTACATATACCTTTTCCGAAAAACTGTTATAAGAATTTTTTTAAGATATTGCCACGAAGTAATGTTATTCAGCAACAACTTATAACTTTAACGTCTAAAAATATCGAATCTAGGTCGATATTTATGAAAAAATAATTTTGTATATCAAAATTTCTTTTCATCTTTTAAATTGCGTTTTATATCGTTTCTGCCTTATAGTGGCGTTATTGAGAATACTGCACATACGATCAGATATACGATTTGTTACAGTTTAAGTTTATCTGTGCCGAAAACTAATATTTACATATTATAATTATCAAAAGTAGATGCGCATTTTGTAATCAGTATATTTCAACAACAAAAAATCTTGGAAAATAAACTGCTCACAGGTCAAATATCGACTAGCGTACGATGGTCAAATTATTGTCATTACTATTCCTTGCTTAACTAAAATTTGAACTAAAATTATAAAAGTTGCTATTAACATACTCATATTAAACCTGTTTTAGTATCATACGCATTAAACGCGTTTATTGCAAAATATACCTAGATACGTCTCACGTATGTAAAGGGATTTATATCCAGCATATCACACGTTTTATTAAAAGCCCGAGAGCACTTCGGTAGAAATTCAATTCCCATCGGACACGTTGAGGGATAAAGTTTATTGAACCTGACGTGACAGGTAATATAAGAATGATCACCAACTCTCCCACTTCCCAGTAACTAAGGAACAAAGGCTTTTTCTTAAGGTTTATTGTATTTTCTTATTAAGTATAGAAAGTCAGTTTTTAAAATCGTATTATTATTTCACCAATCTATTATTTCGAAATCTGATAAGCGAATTATTAGATCTTAGATTTTCCAAACATACATCTCTAGTTCTTTCTTGAGATCCGACATTTAAGTTTCTTTGTATAATGTTGTTCGTATCATTAGTCTTTTATGACAACATTGCGAATGCCTCTCCCTACTTTAGGTAGATAAACTTCAGAATTATATTCTTTTCAGAATAAAATTTAAAGATTAATGGTACCTAATGAAACTGATGAAAGACCGATGATCAATGATAGGTATTATTAAATTATTTGAATACAGTGTCTCTACTGGCGCCGATGTACTTAAAAGGCAAATCAAATTATGATTCGATTAAGCGAGGTTACTTTGATTTTAGCTCACGATCAAAGAGGCATAATATTCTGTTCAATCTGTATTCAGAACTAAGATGGCTTCTTAGAAATCATAACATCATAACGATTGTATTTAGGCAACGTACATAACAATAAGTCTGTTGTAATTTTGTATGTTATTTTTATAACTAATCTCGGGTTTTAAGCATGAGCCACGCTTCGTATTTTACCAAAAGAATTTAATATTTATCTTAGACGAAACAAAATAAACTTTCAACTGTGAAAACACCATAGAAAATGTTTCATAACATTCTTTAATTTACCGATCAGGAATAAAATAACTGACTGTGATCCAAATGCCTTTAACATATATTTATTGTCCGATTAAAATAATTCTTCATGCATTTTAATACATCAATTATGCTAGTGTAAAGACCACTATGCATACTCCCTTAGGTTTAACAGTGGAATTCATTGGTTCGCACATGCGTGATGACGTCACCGTGAGAACACGAATGCTTATCTGTTTCAGTTCGACTACGAAGCACATTCCATATTCCACGCACTCCCTGTATATTTATAGTGTGTCCTCATTCTAAAACTGTACTGTTGTATTTTACACTTTCCTTTCAATTAGTACGTTTATCCCTTTATTCAAATGATTAAAATAACGATATAAAATTAGCGTTAATTGTTTTCGATACAGGTAAGATTTAAGACGTAATTAATAAATCGAACTTTCATTATCAACACCTGATTATCATTCGTGAAATTACAATATTAAACTTCTATTGCGAAAGTATATCGTCGTTATAAATTTTAGAGTTGGAGGTAGCAAACATGCATAGATGACAGATTTACTAAAATATCTGGTTTAAGCTGACTAGTGACGCGGAGTGGAACGGAAGTAAACACTTACGCACTCACGCTGTGCCATCACTGATACTGGCCTCACCCTACTTCCTATTGCGAGGTTGTTGGTCTAGTAACTAGATGATACATACTAACAGTGATCTAAGCCTATAACTCTGTATTAGAGATTCTCGACACCATTCAATATTACAAAACTTGAGGACAAAACTATAATAATTTAATAAGTTACGATACAACTTATTAAATATTCACTCGTGCAATTATATAAGTTTTAAATTAAGATTCAGGTTTATTTTTTAATAGTTTGCGCCTTAGCATAAATGACCAACAATTATATTTTGTTACATATTATATTTAGGATATATATCTGTAAATAGATAATACTATGTATCCTAGGCGAGGAGACATATTAGTAAATCTGACACATTGATAATAATTTATCTTACAAGCAAATGATACTCGGAAAGGGTCCGAGTAAAAAATTTCATCTTATTTGCCTGCCTTTGAACCCCAGACCCTATTGCTGAACACAATGGGCATACAGTTAGATGAGGAATAGCGACCTAGAGATGGCCTCTATATCGTGATAGAACGAATGCAATTATCATAACATTTCCTATGATCACAACAAACCTAATTTTAAGCCTGTATTCATAAACGTAATTAAGTTACAAATTATTAAACTATCGTTGCCACATATGGCTTTGGGCATTTTGACCACGCTTGAGTAGACATTGTAATATGAGTAAAGCCTTACAATACAGGACAAAGATTCGTGCAAAACTATTGCCTCCTATAGATGTCTTCGAATCAAAGAGTATAACTTTCAACTATGTTATTTATTCCGTAGGCTTCAATAATTGTGTCTTCAGTTTTTAATCACTCAGAAAGACTTGAGGCACCAAAGAAAATTAGTTGTAAATGTAAGCACCCTGGCCCATTCCAACAATACTGAGTCACAGATCAGTTAGCTGACCAGACGTGTGACTCAGCGTTATAGATAGTTATCTACTTAGAACATATTTACAACTCTAAATACTCCTAAGTAAGTATAATATCAAAATTAATAGTCTATGATGACTTATCGATGTTCCTTAATCAAAGTTAATGGCAACATTGTACATCGAAAAAACACGTTATCCGTTAAAATCAAGTCACTTTAATTTGATTTAATTATAAGAATATACAACAAATAATTTTAATCAATTAAATTAATTACAAAAAACTGTACTTTTAACGGAACTTTATAATTCACCATATATAGAAATAAATTGGTCGTGAGTTTTTGATTTAACAAATTATAAGATTTGAGCTTGTTAGATTATAAAAGCGAACTAAAACGAGATTATTATGTTAAATTACATTTCATTTTTCTAACGTACTAGATTCACCCATCAATAACAATTAATTATGCGCTAGCAACGACCTATTATATTTTCTACCAATTGACCCATAAGCCCTTATGTAACACCTTGAATAGATTTTGATAATAATTCTGAATCTAATATTTTTTGGTACGTGCAGTTGCTTAAACCGATTAGTGTAAATAATTTAAAGCCTCGTATTATATACAAATAGTTGCATTCATGTCACTCGTCCTTAAGAATTAATTAATATATTAAGACAAGAATTTGATTATCGTAATGATTATTGCTCGTAGTCCGTTTATTTATATATGTTGTTATTTCAAGGTGAAGTTCATGACCATTGATCATGGATAACGTGTTGTAAATTAGGAATGTACAAAACACGTTTCGCTTAAACACATTCAAATTAATTCTAAGTAGTCAGGTAAATATGTAAATTTTCGATAACGACATGTAACATATGAGTCACCAATACATTATAATAGATAAAGTGTCATCTTTGAGTATATACAGCTATTTCATTTTGGACTGTATTGCTTCAGATCTTCAAACCAAGGCGAAATAGCTATAATACAACAAATAACATTCATGGTATTTTAGTTACAGAGAGGGTAAATATTTTCATTTAATAAGGGAAATATGTCACGTAATTGGAAATCTCAAGGGCCACAATACAGTTATTTAGATCTTAAATACTGAAGGTATTTAGTGATTTAATCTATCTATACCTTTAAGAATAATCTTGAGATATCAAATGATTAAGACTAGAAAAAGAATAAGTTCAAGACAAGTAGGTCTATGAAATGATATAGAGCAATATGTGTGTTTCTTTATGAGTCCATTACATGTTAACATATTTATCTGGAAAAATCTAGGCTAAAAAGACTAAAAGAGATTAGGAACTAGGTTTTGCTTGCACTTTCCTCACTTTCTTGTGCGGTCTTGTCAATCACTTCAAGATGCAGGACACATTTTTGGATTAATTTTTAAATGTAGGTTCTACTGATTTATTACGTTATATAGTATAGGTAAGTAGATATAAGTGCATAGAACTAAAGAAATTTTGTTTAAATGCTTGTGACATTTTCCTTGATCCTAGATAAGAATAATCCATACGTAAAAACCGCGACAAATGTACTTTATTTAGCAGTTTTGGAGATTAGTGTGCATGCCCATTGATATAAAAACGTTAAACAATACATAGTTCAATAAGGCTTAGCAATTTAGTAGAACCATCAAAAAGCAAATGATTCGTATGACGGTGAGTAACTGGCGCGTTATGCAGCCGTGGCTGACTGGGTGCGCAGTAAATATTAATTAGGATAGTCGGCGCCAACACTGCGCTATTCGTTTAATAGTTCATAATTGAACTACCCGTGAATGTTAGCATACCTTTTTCGAGTTTGTGGAAGGCAATTTTGCAAACTTGAATATTCCATTGACCACAAAAGTTTATATGTATATACTACTGAGCCCTATGGATGTTTATTAAAAATTGTTGAGTAGTGGTTCCCCATAGTTCCCCCCTCATATTTTTTGTATAATTGATCCAGAACAAACACACAAAACAGTCAGACGAATATTTGTTTTTTATTGATTACCAATGGACACTTCAATTTTCTTAAAAAAAGACAAAAGAAACTTAGATAAAGTTTTTATCGAAAACAAAACTAATATGCAATTAGATTTTACTTATTTAAACAGTTTGTTAAGAAACTTTTTGTTCTCTAGCATGGCTTAGAAAATAAATAATAATTTAAAAATACACATTTAATTACTTATAGGTACTTTCTCTTCAAAAAATAGTCTAAAAATTACAAATATAATTTATAAAAATAGTCAAAACTATTTTTATAAATTATTTGGTATTGGATTTTAGAAGTCAATTAAATCAGATATTTTACTTTCCAAGTACCAAAAATCTATAAGGTATGGCAGCTAATGTTATCTAAGTGGTTAAATATGGAATTATTTAGAAAAAGGTCTAATAAACCCATCTTCATGCTTTCTAATATTGATATAACTAATTATTGTAAAAATACTTTTAATAAATAAGAAATGTGTCTTACATATTTCGTAAGACATGTATAGATCTAAAGTTTATATTCATATATGGTGAATAAGTTTCTTTTGATTCATTAACAATATTATAGCATTTAAACAGTACAATCAAGTATCTTATTTAATATAATATATATGACAATATGATGTAGTTAAAAATAATATAACAATGTACATTTAAGAATAAAATTTAACAAAAATACACATAAGAATTAAGAATTGTTTAACAGATGTATAGTAGTAATATTCCATTTCTTAATTAAGAGTTGGATCTACAATTTTCCAGGCTGGCATTACAGTATAAAATATGCTTAAATTATGTTTTTATTTATCATTTTATAACATGAAATATATTAGTATAATAAATAATTTAAATATAATCAATATTTAATATTTTATGTTTAGAAAATAGTATTAGGTTAGTTTGTGTGAAAGTAAGATTGAGACTTTAAAGTTATACAAAAATAATTTTGAGTAACTCATCTAAGAAAGTTATAGTCACATATAGGATACAATTTGATGAAAAAAGCTGGAGACAAGTGATGGAATGTTGCAGGATGTAGGATAGGCTACGGATAAATATACAAGTTATTACAGTTGACATACAACTTTTTAAACGTAAAGAAGTTGACTACATATTTTGTCCACCCGTGTTTTTACATTACACTTTCAATCAAACAAGTACTTACCGATAACTCAATGATGAAAAGTAGTCAATACTTTTGTTAACTTTACCCTATTAGCAATCCTTTGAACACATTGTGCAGCACTGACAGAATTATAGTAAATACCAGTATTAGATCACAACTGTACTACGGTAATGGCGAACTAAGTAAAAATAATGAAAAAATAAACACTTCACTTAAATTTTCTGTAAGATGACACATGAAAAAGAGTTACTATGATGTGAAACTAATTCCAAAACAGGTCGTAGAGAACGAGTGTACTTTTCATCAAGCTAAAGATAAGACCTCGCCGAACTCATCATGACATGAAGTCACGAAAAGAGTTAGAACAAAATATTGCGCACGCATCTGAAATTAGGATTATTGGTGAAGGATGACACTTGAAGTCTGACATTTTCCATTTTTGTTGCCAGTTCAACGTTTAAAGATAATATAGTGCAATTATGTATATTAATATTATGTATAATATCGTGAAAATGAATTAAATATATATATTTAACCAAACATTATTATGTAATATAATATGTTCATAGAAGTTATGTAAAGTCAAATTAAACTTTACTAGATGGTTTACTTTCCATTGCTTTTATAACGAAGTATTCGACATTTTTCTTTCAAAGTTGACAATTCACGAGAATTATATCAGAGTGTCAGTTATTAAATCTGACGTGTACCTATTTATTAAACACCTAAATAAACAAATATTTAAACCAAAAAAGTACAATTTCCAAAGTTTTTATGTAAAACAATGCCTGAAACGGAAGGTCCTAATATACCCGAGAGAAGGGATGACGACACTGGCGCAAGCGGTGATCGGCCGGCTAGCGAACGAGAAGCTTATTTTCACGCTTTAAGATTATGGATCCAGCAGGCGCAAATGTATCAAAATCTATCATCATGTTTTCCATACTACATGATGAGTTTACAGGGAATGCAAAACAACCAGACGAATATTCCCTTACTGAATAATAACTATCAATTTCAAGGACAGCAATTTCCATTTCAAGTACCTATTCCGCCAAGACTTACACCTGAAGCTCAGATTCCTGCTCCACCTCTTAACCCCGCTGAAGGTATATTGATTCAAACCTTAGTGGGTTACTAGAGAAACCATCAAAACATTTCATAAATATGAATAAAAATAAAATAATACTGTAAAATAATTAAATATCACTTTAATAATATTAGTAATAATACTAGCTTTCTGGATATATATTTACATAAAAATTCTTATTAGAATATTAGTTATATTTTTTAAATATGAATTTATAGTAGAATAACTATAAAATCAATAAATAACAATAAACTTTTATTGCAGTGATACAAAGACATGGAGGCTATGAGTATGTAATTCCACCATTATACAAGAGATTATTAGCAGAGTTCATTGATTTTATGCTTCTATTCATTCTGAAGCTAGTAGTGACATTCATTGCAGTTGATATGTTTGACATTATGTATGTATATATGTTCCAAATCATAATTTTTATTAATATGCATCTACTAGTAAATTACACAAATGTATATGTAATGCAGTTGCAAAAAAATATTTTGTTCTTGAATTTATTTACATTATTAAATACCTCATTTTTTAAAAGCTTTTGCTGTGATAACAAAGACAATATGTAAAGTTAGTTGACACAAATTGTCATTTCAGTACTCAAGATACTACTATAAAATTCCTGTTCTATATAAAAAAATCATTATTTAAATTTTTCAGTGATCTGGAAAAATTTGATATTTATAAAATAAGTGAAAATTATGATGATTACAAATATGCCATGGAGCTGACATCAGAAATTTTGCTCCTGGAAATTATTTACAGGATTTTAGTGTGTTTGTATGAGGTAAATAATGTTTTACTTCAAAGATATATTTATTTATGTGGTTGTTCACTTTACAATAAGTTGCTACTTCGTTTGAAATGCTCACTATATCAATTTTCAATTGGTTTTTAATTACATTTGGTCTGCTCTTGTTTTTTTGCTGAGAAGTATATCATATTTGATATCCTTTACACAATGTTATAAATAATGTTGGGTATATCATAAACATTTATGTAAGTATTTAATTTATTTAATTGAAATTTGGATTTGTTAATTTAAAAATCAAGTAAAATCCTACCAATTTATTTAAAATCTGACCACCATCTCCAGTGAAATTATTAATTTACTGTCTTACAGGCATATTGCCTCAGCAATGGCGGTGGACGCTTAGGAGGAACAACACCAGGCAAAGGACTACTTGGACTAAGAGTTGTTACTGCATCTGCTGTTATCCCAGTTGAAGGTCGCCCTAGGGAAACAGTTCTTCTTTATCCTGGCAGACCTCTCACTTTTACAATAGCTTTGATTCGGTCACTTTTGAAAAATTTCCTTATTTCTCTCTTATTTCCTCTTTGTGTCATTTTGTTTGTTTTTCGTTTTAACCGTACTGGTTATGATCTTTTATGTGGTGTCATTGTTGTAGAAGAAAATTTGTACCCTCCAAGACGTCATGCTCCATAAAATATTTTTGCAGTTTAATGTATGTGATTCTTGTGAGTCCTTATGTGGGATACTAACATGTATTGTAACCTTAAGAACTATCAAAATATCTTGGAAAGAAATTTATCCCAGCATTTTTTCTATCATTTATAAAAAAATATTAAATATGTTTCTTTGTTACATTATTGATTGACTAGCAAAATCTTAAAAATAAATATTTCAAAAGGTTATGAAATATATTCTTATAAGATTGTTTATTAAAAGGAAGCATTGAATAACAACTTAAGGTTTTATGTACCTAGTGTATAAAACACAAATTGTATTCAAAAGTAATATTGTATATCAGTACACTTTTTTTTATTATTGGTAAATTTATAAAATGCTGTCTCCTATATTTGAAGTTGTAACTCAAGTTTAGCTCTAGACTTGAGAATATCAAAGTTTATACAGGCCCCTAGTGCTCATGCATTTACTATAAATTAAACTTAATTGTAACATTTTTTATGTTTTCAACATTAACTTCTTTATAAATGTTGACTGTGGTTTTGTTTAACTGAGTTCATAAATCTTGTCTTAATTACTTCCCATTTAAGCAAAATCTATGAATCATATATAGTAAAAGAGATCTCATATTAAAGTTTGATTGGATATCTGTATAAAATTTGGTATATGGGTAATGTACCTATAAACTTTTATCAAAGATATTACTCTACTACTCTTACCTATTTATATAAAAGCCAAAGATAAGATCTTAAGAGGTGTCATTTTGTATAAGTATCTTTGCAAAAATTGATGAAAGTTTCTTTAACTTCTAATACAAAAAAAATCATATTACTGAAAATAAATTCTTAAATTAATAATCAAACTTAATAAGTTACTGTAAATAATTACAATCTGTTTAAAAACTGTATATGTACCTGTATTTCTTGCACGTAGTGCCAAAAAAGATGGTATAATTAATGTCTTCTATTTTATAAACTATCTTCTTGATAGAGAAATTTAAATAGGACTAAAATAATCTTCAGATGTCGTACGAATAATATAAAATATGAAGTGATTACCACTATCAATTTATCTAACCTAGTTTGCTTACATGAGTTGTGGTTTAATACTACATATATATATTTCAGTATATTAGTTAACTTATGCTATACACGTACATGAGATAATTTTGTAAATATATTTTTGTTTAATAAACATTAAGTATTTGTGTAATATACAAGCTTCTTTCTCAATACCTTATAGCGGCATAATATATATTTAAAACAATTTTTAAAATGTTCATCAATACAGGTCCTAAAAATTGGCATTTAATAAGGTTCAAAATCTACAGTACTTATATAATTATATCATTTTTCCGAGCATAGACATAAATAAATTTATAATTATATTTTCGCATAAAATCTACTACAATATTTGGAAAATTTTCTACAAAAGGTTACTCACTTTTAAGTACAAGTATGATAAAAATCTATGCGAAATAATTAAAAACAATACGAATTATGCTGTACAAGACTTAATAATTCGTATTGTTTTAAGTAATTAAAACAAAAATCCAATCTAATACTTCATTCACTATATAATAATAAAGTGTAATATTCTATATTAACTTTGAACTAATTTTTTTTTGGTTTTAGCCAAGTGGCTATGAAAACTAACCGGATGTTATACTTTGAACCAATAGAATTCATCTCACTTATATACTAACCACAGATTCAAAAAGAATATGCGGTCTTCGGCATCCACAAATCACGATAGCAATCGATAATAAAGTCGCGTTCATACTTTACTTCTAATATAAATTTTCACTATTAGATAAACTAACTAATGAAAAGAAAAATCATAAATACAAAAAAAAAATTTAAAAATCTTTTGGAGTATTAATATATTATATTGAATGATAGAAATTTTGCTGAGTTGGCTTTAATTATCAATGTCATTCAGTCTGTCGTAACGTGGCGGCGCTGCGCTCGTGTGTGCCGCAGGAGTGGCCTGAACTGTCAGTTCATGTAGTTTTCTGTGATAAGAATTACTGTGAAATTATAGTTTAGCTTATTAATTAATTAAAATATAACACGATGTCTGCGTCTGGTGAATTCGGAAACCCATTACGCAAATTTAAGTTGGTTTTTCTCGGTGAACAAAGTGGTAAGTTGAGGCAATTGACTATTCAATCGTACATTTTTAATACATAGATTTTAAATTTTACGACACGTTATAGATTCGTCTAGACTTTATCGAATTACTGACCTACATCTGGTAGGTTCACTAGAAATCGAGAAAAAAATTGTATCGATGCCCTAGAATGTCGATTTTTGCTTTGGCACTTGCAAGTATCCACTTATGTAGGTTACTCTCATTAAAAGAACTACTATTGAAGATGTTTGCTTTCGACCTTCTCACGGAAATGCAGTATTAATCTAATAATTTTATTGTGAAAGTGGTCTCAATAGGATCTTGCGTTTTTCAGTGGGAAAAACATCTCTGATCACAAGGTTTATGTACGATAGCTTCGACAATACATACCAAGTGAGTCACATTTTATTTATTACATTATTTTTTTTAACACTACGCCTTATAGACAATCACAATAACAGTAAAAATCTAATTAGGAATGTCAAAAACATCTACTCTACAATAATTATTCAATTTAAGAGTTTTAAATATCATAATTTTTCATATTTTTACCAAAATTAAAACTTATCAATATAGGACCTATAGGCAATGATGACCATACACAAAAAAAACTTTTGTACCATTACTTTTGAGAGTTATATGTATAAATTCTTATTGTATTTCTTTTCTTCATATTTAGTTAATTTTGCTGTATTTTTAATGTGTTATGGTATATTATTTTAAAAGTTGTTCGATAAGTTTTTATTGAGAATTCTTTCAACAGGCAACAATTGGTATTGACTTTTTGTCAAAGACTATGTACTTGGAAGACCGCACAGTGAGGCTACAATTGTGGGATACAGCTGGACAGGAGAGGTTCCGTTCACTTATCCCTTCATATATCAGAGATTCAACTGTTGCTGTTGTTGTATATGATATTACAAGTATGTAACAGATTCAAATGAGCACTTCATTTTTAACAGCAATTTTAAGCTGTGTTGTATAATTATAGTAAGGTGTAGATATAAAAAATACTTCCAAATCATTACTTTCAATGTAATTTTGAAATTAATATTACTTTGTATTCTGTTGCTGGCTATAAGTAATATATAATATTTTACACTTTCATCATATTAAGGCTATGCATGTATAGTATAGAGTCACATTATGACAATATTTTGCTATAAATCTTATATGCTGTTAATAATGAAATGTTGTTATTATGATTATGATTTAGAAAGAAACCTTTAAAGGCAAAGTATACTTAAGTAAAAGGAATTTGAAAGGTTTGACAGGTTCAGCATATAAATACATTGAACAATAAAACTTTATGATCTAGGTTAATTAATTTTCAGCTATGATTTAAAAAAATGCATACACAATGAAGTGACATTTTGTATGTACACCCACATTCATAGAATCTATGTTTGACCTAACACTAAGTATCTATTAATTAAAAATACAAGTATCACTGTTGAATATTGAATGAAAACATAGTATTAGATTTTTTTTATGTTGCTGATATCCTTTTATGACCTTTCTGCAATTGTGTATATATTTTCTAATGATGATGTTGACTTTTTTAAGTTAAAGAAAATACTAAGTTTTAGTGATATATCATAAGCTGTTAATGAACTGTAGAAAAACTTATTGAACAGTTTTGCCTTACCCTATTTATATGTATAAGTATGAATCTGCTCTAATTTACTAAAAATGTTCTATAATGTAACTTGTAATGACTGGTGTAATAACATTCAATTATAGAACTTTTCGTCACTGACAATGTCATTTATGAAAATATTAACTGCCTTAATTTTGAAGGAATTAGCTTGGAATGTTGCAAGTGATAAACTGCCATTTTATTTTTTTTATGAAGGACATTTGCTTTTTTAGCCTATTGGCCATTAAAACTAACTGGATGTTTTGCTTTGTTATGCTATTACATTATTACTAACCATCTCAAGCAAGGGCGGATCCAGCTTTGGCACAAGGAGGGGATCACAAACTCGTGGTCAAGTCAGGAACTTATAATTTAATTTTGATAACAATATATACAATTAAAAAGTAGGTATTTTATTAATGTACCTAATTACTGTACTTAAAAATATTTATTTTTTATGAAGAGTCAGTAAAATTAAAATGTTAATAGTATAATGTTACAGGACTTTAATAATTTTAAGTACAAGTGAGAATGAAAGACATTTCAATATGTCACTTTAATTACTTGTTAATATTGCATAAATATATTAATGATCATTGTATAAACTTCAGAACAAGTTTTTAATACCTGTTAGTAACATTTGCAAAGATGACAGAATTCTGAGTCATAGTGAACATAAACATCAGTTGTGTTAAATTTCGCCTACGTTTTATGTATATGTATAAAAGAGTTGAAATCTATTTACGTAATTTAGGAATTCCGAATAAGTAACGTAATGTGCCTGAGTGTGTGATTTTTATGTTAGTGTGGATTCGTGAAAAACCATTTCTTAAAAGATATTTTAAAAATTAAAATAAACAAAATATAGATTAACTGTGAATTAAATTATTAATGGGCCTCTTCAGGTCGATTTTATTTCAATGGAAACAAGATGTTTACTAGCATTCAAACAGTATATAAAAAATGTATTATTCCCAAAAGTGTTAGTTTGTAAATTATTAAAATATATCGCACATCATTATACAATTATAAAAGTTCTAATAATCTATTTTACAGGATATGAAATGTTAGATTGATGTCTATCAGACAATCAAACTACGCTTTTAGTGCAGTGTCCTCAAAACTGGTTAAATTACTGTTTAGCACAGTTTTGTTTGGAGTTTATAGTTACGTAAGCCTTAAAGTTTGAACAGGTCTGAAAAGGTCTTTGAACTTATATTTCTGGTTTGAACAAAAAACTACATTAACTCTTTATTGTAGTACGACGTCAAGTACAGTTAATATAAAGAAGGGTGTCTTTTCAATTAAAACGTCCGACTAGTTTCTACTATCAATCATACATATATGTTCTGATTATTTTACGTAAGAATAAAATTATTAAAATGATTTACTTATACATGACGATCAAGTTGTTTACTCTTTATTTCTACGGTAAGCTAGTAGGAAAGCGAATTAAGTAGTTACACATTATTCAAATATTAGTCTGTACGTACTGAGGACTGTTAGAGAATCTATTTAAATACATATAAAATTTTCTTCATCTTTTTAATATTAATGTAAATATGAAACCATAGCCAATTACGTTCCTACCTTTTCTTATAATTATAAATATCACCGCACCTTTTGAGATTTTTGGCATCTTCATTACGTAAAGAATATTATCTTATACTAAGCTAGTAATATCAAAGGTGTTATTTTGTCAAAAACATACGTAAAGTTTTTAATCAATGGACAATTACGGACTCCAAATAAACATTTATATATATCAGATCTCTACTCATTTTATCATGAGAAAAAACGAAGAAATACTTATTTGTAAGTAATTTTGTCTGACAAGTGTACTTATTCGGTTTTTACCGAGCAACGAATATGATTAACGTCAATTCGACCTACTAAATTTCGCATTTAAAAACTACGTTTCGCTATGAAAGTCTTTGCGTAATATATGTATTATAAAATAAATATACATATGAGATTCAGACACATAATATGCGTAATAGGTAATTATAGAGTATCAAAAAATAAAGTATTATTATGTTAGCTATTTAGTTTTTGGTCGTTCTTTTATATAATCTACGTAGGTATTAATCTCATTCATATTTAAAAAATAACTGAAGTGAATGTATTGAATGTCTTTGATTATTTCAAATTGTCAAGGTTTATTTTAGATGAGACATTAGCTTTTGAAACTTAATTTATTAAATCTATTACTGTCTCAAAATCGAGTGCTGAAATTTATTGACAAGGAAAATGTATACCTATTTCTGTATTTGTTATTTATGGGTAATTTCTTACAGGCCTTACAAAGTATTACATTTGTAGTAATAGGATATCATAAGTTTATGACATCTTGGAGCTGTATTCTCTGCGAACTCGAACAATATGTAGAATATATGTATATAAGTACTGCCTGGAGTGTCTAGGATCAAACGTGAAACGTGTATTTCGCATTGAATATTCAGGTCGCATTGGCTATGTTAGAGTAGGTCCCTTCTAGATCTTTAAATATTCCTCGACGAATACTGTAGCAGTAGGATGATGTTTCGTATTTCTGTTCACATTTTTTTGTGAAATAATGACAAATGCTCAACAGATAGGAATATTACGAAAATAATTCATTATTTTTGTATTTCAATTTAGATTTTTCCAATCATTTACACGGTCAAAAATCTGTTCTGTTCACAATTTTGGCATTGTAAAAATGTTAAGAGCCTAAATTGTTCTTTTTTAATATAATAAATTTCCAGACAGCTACATCTAACCAATTACTTTAATATCCTTGCGTTCTGAGTATTTTTAATATAATCCTGAATCACTTTTAGCTGCGCTCTGCGTTTCGCCTCTAATTAAGATTTCCGGAGGCCTTTTTCCGTTACTTATTCTTAAACAAGGAACGGTAATTTAACAAGAAAGAATGAATGAAGTGATGGTCATTTATAAGATTTTTATAGCAGTCTTTAATACCGCTAACACAGTCGAACTCTATATAACGTAATTACCGCAATAAGTTTTATAAAAACTGAAGGAATATAAAAGAATTAATAAAATCCGATTTCAGAATTCGGTTGCATGACACGTCTGAAGCTGAAAGTGGGCCGATGGCCTCGGCAGCTCCGAAAGAGCGTAATGAATGTTTATAATATAATTTATCGCTAATGTTTTGTTAAATATCTTATCTTTTAAATATGACAATAAAATATTTTGATAACTAATGCGTCATGAAAGGATTTTTAAGCCGTATTCATTATGAATAATTGGTTAATCTTACCGATGCATACTATTTTAAATAAATTTGAAAGACGACTTGCTAAATGATAACATAAAGATTTGTGGGTTTCTAGAATTGGCAAAGTTCTTTGTTTATTAGACATGACGTCACAAGACCAGCGATGTTTCTGTGATCTATCAATAATGATGCATCTGGTTGACTAAATCTTGATTTTGACTCTTATATAAAAAATATTTCGATTGTTTGGCTTCCGAAAACCGTCTAATTTCAGAAACAGATACGGCCTGTGAAACAAATATCCCTATTCTATGCCGCACTAGGAAAGACGAGAACTCAATTTGCACAAATGACTATAAGACGATTCAAACGTTTACGATAGAAGTTTTCTGTTTATAACTTGTGGCCTTCCGACGCAACGACCCGTGACCGAAAGAGCCAAAAAATCTCTATATTACATACTTATACCTTATTAACTTGCAAGTAACGGTTGTCTGCGTAACAAAACCGCATTACTATTAAGTAATATGAATTTTTATTCAACTTATATCATATTAAGACGAAATTTATGTATATAAACTTTCTTATACAAGAATTGATCTACAAAATTTCAGCTTAAGGCGTGAAGCTAAGGATTAATTGGCACATTTGATGTTTCACTGTAGTATAATCTATATTCTACAACCTTCATTGTCTCGACAAAACAAATATTTAACACAATCCACCCCGACTTTAGACCTTGGCCTGTATAATGTAGTTCGGGATAAATCAGTGAATTTAGTTTCGAATAAATATATTTTGCTTTAAGGATCAATTAATTAGTTGCTTTTGTATAAGAGTAACAATGGTTTCTCCTTGTATTTGTAATCGTTCTAAATTTTATCATGCTAAAGTTTTTAAAGATGTAATGTCTAACCATGCCAAATTGCACTCCATGTGTCCATTATTCTTAGTAAAATATCTGAAGTTCTCGCTGATATATGAAGTTTTGTATTTTATCTTGCGGTTACAAAATATCGAAAAAAATTAATGCTCGCATTTTAATTTCGCAAAATGTGGTTGACTTTAATCATAAATTATTTATGTTTAAAATGTTCTGCAGATAAATGCTCTATTTTTGGTTTCAGTTTTTTCTTTACTCCGCTTTCACTTTATAAGAACTTCTCATTATGTGGCCTTGTGAATTTTTATTGACCCATTTATGATTCTCGGGCTACGACAAGTTTGACCTGATGATATTTTAAAATCTTTTGCGTCTTTTCTCAATAAATAAAAGTTATTTTTACGATAATAATATTAATATTTTACAAATTACTGATACATCGTAAATTATACAAAATTTAAAACTTCACCTTATTTTTTAATTTTAATCATTACGTTAAGTAATTATGACAGGTACTTTTAAAATCTTTCAAAAGATTTCAGTTTTTACTAACGAGACTAGAAATCTTCATTGGAACATTGAATATGCAGTTTTGAAAAACATACTAAATATAAACAGTGTTCGTATAATTTTCAAGTAATGCAAGAGCCAAAAGTATTGAAATTGAGTTTACTGGTCTCAAGTGAAATGCAAAAACATGACGTAATCTACATTGCAAATGGTCGGAATACAAGTTTACGAGCGATTAAAGGTTTTATCGTTTTCCCGACTGTAATACCTAAACTTCTTAACGACGGACTTCTTGACTTATCGGGCGTGGTTAATACACTAACGAATGAATTCAAATAAAAATTACTGCTATGAAAATAAACTGGTGACAAAGTAATAATATTTTTAGGGCTCCTAAGTCTTGAAGCTTACATAAACACATGCACGCATTGTGCATATTTCCCATAATATCTCATTACAGTCTTGTAATCATTATTTGAAGAATGTTATAAAAAAATTGGTAGGTTTTGTAATCTCGTCGATTTGGGCGCTCTTGGTCTGACCTTTCTTTATTCGTCTTCGACCTAGGCTCAGTATACGTACGTCTAGGTCGACCACCTCCGACTTTATCCTTACAACTTCGAGCAATCAATATTAGCTTCTGATACATATCAATATTGTTTTATCGATTTCTGTACTAAGTAGAACAAAATAAGAACAATTTTAACTCTACGTGGTAATTTATAGCAATATAATGTTTTTGTCTAATATGAAAAAAATACCTACTGTGTATTATAAATTAAAGACCATAACAAGATGTAAAGACATAGACATCTTGTTATGGAATGCTTGTACCAGGATCATTGCAATCGTAAAATATTTTTCATTTCCGCCGCTAACGCGGTAAGGGATTTATTAGCTATATAACTTTGACAAATAATACGATCGAGGCACGAAGGCAATTTCTCACCAATACTATTGTGATTTTAATCCAATAACTTGAATTACTTTTGCTTCGTAGTGACGAGCTTAAAGTTGAAATACAAAAATGTTGGTTGTACCCCTCATTACATGTTTACAATTATATTATAAATTTGCAGTTATATATCTGTAAATATTATAATACAATATTACTATCTCTAAAACTTGATACAATTATCATTCAGATATATTTATATGTTAAGTGTTAGAGTGATGAAAACATACTTAAATAAGTCTCATATTGTGTCAAGTCAAGATATAAGTCTATATCTCTATAGTTTGAATATGGTTAATCTTACAATAAAAATATAACTGTCATTGCAGACGCAAATTCATTCCACCAGACGTCTAAATGGATAGATGACGTCCGTACCGAGCGTGGCTCTGACGTGATCATTATGCTGGTCGGCAACAAGACTGATCTCTCGGACAAGAGGCAGGTGTCAACCGAAGAGGGAGACCGGAAGGCGAAGGAGCTGAACGTTATGTTTATAGAGACCAGCGCGAAGGCTGGCTATAATGTTAAACAGGTGAGTTTACACGTGTAAGTTACTTATTAATAATTACAGAAGAGACATTTTAATGACAGGCTTCCAGTAAGCAATACGAATGTTTAGTGGCAAACCTATGACAACGCAATTCAATGACGTGCTAATATGTTTTTCAATTTTATTTTTACAATTGTTGGTATGATGGGGTGCTAAACGAGGCAACCATTAGGCTACCAGTAACCCTTGTTTATCAATGCAAGTAGAAAAGCTTCCTAAAAATTCACAGCCATAATTGCTTCTTTAGGTACTTTTATTCTCTTTTTATTTTTTTCATAAAAATATTCCAGTTATTCCGACGGGTAGCGGCTGCACTGCCTGGTATGGATTCAGCTGAAAGCAAGCCTCCCGAAGACAGTATCCTTTTACAAATAACAACAATGTCAAAGATTCAACTAAAATCTTATATGAATTTTATAATTCATATACCTCACTACAACATTTTTGGAAGAAATAATATTAATAAGATATATTAAATATGCCGTCTACGAAGCCTTGTCGATCCTGGAAGATACATTAAGTATTTTCAAATTTTACTACGTGTAATACATAGCCAGTTGATCATTTAAAACATGAATATATCACCCACACTACCACATTTTGTGTTACATATACGCAACGCTCACACGTATACGCTAACTATGAAGTATGCAATTTTTGAAATAACGGCGTGATTTAATATTGGAAATGGTGGTTATATTAAAAGCATATTACTTGAGTGTGAGATTAGCTACGAAAATCTAATTTAGTAGTTTTGATACTTGATGCCTATTACAAAATTACATACAGCGAATGATGAATTGACAAAAAATACACTTTTACCGCTAATTTAATCACATTTCATTTTTTTCTTAATATATAATATTCGCTATTATTTTTTTACTTATAGAATTCATAGTATAAATTAAATCATGGCATTGAATATTAATTTTATAAGGTGTCGTATTTAAACCAACGATATTTTTAATCTATTAAAATTTATTCATCTCCATATTAGACTGCCTAATTTTATCTGAATAGTTACTATAGCCAGATTCACTCTATGTTCTTTTATAGTCTCATTTTATATCAAAACTCTATCGACTGATTATGTAAATGTAATATTCCAAATTATCATGTATTAAAATAAAAGACAATAAAATCATAACCTTCGTTTTGCGAAGACGGTACAAATATCGTGTAGCTAATTTCACACGTTACCGGTGAACTAGTGACGCTCTCGGATTTGTGTGTTGGTGGTGGTATAGCGAGCTAACAGCGGTGTAAGTAACAATAACATTACTAATTGTAAACATTGCCATTATTTCTGTCTATTTTACTCTATGCTTGTTAGATGTATCTGTTTCTTCATCATTAATGCTTATTTGTATAATACATTGCATGTGTGAAGGTTTAGCTGTTTTTATAGACTTCCAAAACTTATGTATTAAAAACGTCGTGAATAAATTGCATGAATACTGAAATTATAAATAATGTTGCATGCTATGAAAATGAAATTGGAATCCTACAAAATAATTGATCTTTCATCTTCATCTTATCAATAAAAAAAAGGGACTTTTCCCAAAATGTGATTTTAGTTTCAATCTAATGTGATTATGATTCGTCGTCTCAATGTTGAAGCCTGCAGCTTATCTAAAAAATAGATTCATCCCCTTTAGACAATTTGGAAAACGAACTAAGATTCATATAATAAACTCCTTATTTGTTGCATCTTCATTCACCATTCACCATTCACTTCGTAATTTCAATTTGTGTCTCTACTATAACTTCAACTTTTATCTCGTTGAGAAAGAAATATGTATATTTTAAAATGATCGCCACTTAATTTAAATTTTAATATTTATAATATTTACTATGTGTTAATCTGATTACCTTAAAAATGGCTTTGAAATATTTAATAGACATTGTAATAAGAGCTTATACAATTTATTAATTATACTTTATATTTCTTCGCAACGAGATAACATGTAGTATTTTTTTATTTTCCTTAATGTTGAATGTGACAGTGCACGAGGTGATTTTGCGACAAGCGCCTGGAGACAGCAAGGAACCCGACGGAGGATGTGCCTGTTAATGTTACCAGCTTCAAAATATTTATACCATTATGAAATTATAATGACGAGTCTACACGACACTAGAGTTAGTCCTCGATGTGACATAAAAGGGATAAAAATGATTATGTTAATATAATTAGTTTTTAATAATGTAACCTATTCTTCAAATTATTTTAATAACGGTGCTTAACTGCAAAAAAAGCATTTCACTTCGTTAATAAATTATTGGTTCGTGAGAATTATCAAAAAGTACTTTATTGTAAAATAAATCAGAATCGTGTAGATTCGCAATTATGCTAATTTTTAATGATGTTTATTCAAACCGCTATGTTGTCGCCCTGATATTATTTGGCAGCTTTAACTATCACAGACACTGTACTAGAAAAACAAGTAAACTATAATTCATGGTGCATACATATGCTACGTTCGACTAGATCAAAAAGGTTTTTTATACGTCGCTGTTTCTATCAACTAGTAGGCAGCACTAAAAATCTAAAAAATAAAAAACCATAGGACTTAGTTTAGCAATCACAATGAACATAATTAATCAAATAATACATAGATTTTTATCGATTCTACTGATCTGAAATATTGCAGTCTCAAGTTTTATTTTAAGCCGCTCTAAGGATTTATAAGTTAAATAAATCTTATTGATATTAGGGCGATAAAATTAGCATAAAATTGATGTGCTTTTATATCTGGCGTGAATTATATTATGAAATATAAGTTAATTTCGGATTTGATCATAAATAATTTTATTGATAGTCGTTCTACTTGAACTATATTAGACGTTAGAAGCCGAAAAACACTGTGCTGTTAGAACTTCAGACTGTTGACTAAGAAATACTGACCAACATACAAAATACATATGTAAGGCTCACACGCGTCAAAAATATTATAAATGCTTTGCAAAAAGTATTGCGGAGTTTGGTCTATAAGACTGAAAAAGTTTGAAGCCCCGTTTCCTATCAAGTAAACTTGTGTTTGTTTTAAAATTTTTGTCTCATATTATCTGGACAAGGAATATAAATGATTTTTTAATAGAAAAAAAAATTACATATTATCAGAATGTAGTTTTAGCAAAACAAAGACGTAAATTATTCGATTATTGCCTTTCTATAAAATATCAAATTTTAAATTGAGAATCGGTGTTAATTTAATATTTTGATAATAAATGTGTGCTAACATTTCGTATTTATCTTATGATTAATGTTTAACTAATAAATACCCAAGGGCATAGACACGGCTAAATGTGTTATAATTTAACGCCAAGCGTAAGAACTAAACGATCACTATTGTCGTCTACTCTTTGGTACGATTTGCGATTATACAGAATTCCAACCCAATTAGATCAATATGATTATTTTATCTAAATTTCAGGAAGCAAGATAAAGTTTTCTATATGCTCTTCGTTTATATTTTTAATTTTTGACACTTTTATCATTAGTTTGACAATAAAGTTTGATCGTTTATATTTGTAAGTTTTGCAATATTGCAAGAATTCTTATGTTGTATATAGCACGCTATTGGGATCTCTTCGCTATAATGCTCAAAATACCGTTTACGGTTGAAGCTATGTACTATATTACTAGTATTTGCACCGTTTAACATATTTTTGTTTATATTTTAATATAGACTATTTAATCGAAATGTAAAGAAAATATGTTGTTATAGTCCTAAATATATTATTTGTTGTAGCCGCACTCAAACCATTTTTAATTATGTATCTGGATTCTCATTAGCAGAAGAGAGATACAGGATTATTTGTGGCTAAAGCAACAAATAGATTTTTAGACCACGGAATTTGGGATAAATCGAATCAAATTCTTATCATAAAATATATTTACTTATGAACGAACTATTAGATAAGCTATGGAGATCTCAGAGCTGATGTACATTAGTATTATTTATTGTAGCTTGTAAGCAATCAATCTTATAATTCTTGTCTCTATTTACGGACACCGTGCACATAGTAATTTTACTTCTGGCGTCCGTTAATTGGTGGTCGATGCTAAAGTTATTGTGTGCACCGTCTTAGTGAAAGTTTCACTGCTAGCTTTTAATATGTCATTTTATATTATTATTAATATTCGTCATTCCAATGAGCTTTATAAAAATTTACTGTTTATAATATGCATTATTAATAATATTATTTTTATGGCAGCAGATAATTATTATATTAATCAATTGACAATTTCATAATTCGATATTCTTGTGTAGATTATTGAAAATAATATGTTTTAACATTTGAAATTAAAGTAACAACTTTTCATGATTAACGCCAAGGAACCTAATGGATGGGGATCCCAATTTATTTGGTATTAGATTGTCAGAAGCAAAAATAACTTCGCATTAGACTACCTTGGCAATTGGTTATAAGGATGTAATTTCACTTATTAAATTATATTATATCCATTTGGTTACATTATATTCATTTATTTACAAATATAAGGGATTTCTCTTCGGTTCCTATTAACACATTTGTAGAAATGCATCCCAAAACAAATTTAGTTACTTCACAAGCAAATTTGTTGTTATCTCGTTCAATTACAAAAGAAAAAAGAATGAATGTTGTACGTATTTAAAATTGTATTGTAGTAATTTAAAGATTAAATCTTATTTTTATTGTAAATGGCTTTATATTAATTTTTCATGATGTTATCTTAGACCTTGACGAAATCTGTAAATATCGACCACACGCTGATTTTGAAATAAAACTTTTAACACTTTAATGACTTTATTTGAATTGACGTATTGTTGTAGGAGGGTTTGGGTATTGCAGAAGTCGCGACAATTTTAAGAAAAATTCCATGTTGCCATTACCAGTTTTTGTCCATAACTCACGTTCACGTACATTTCGTAGAAGAATTAGACTAATAAATATAATAACATTCCAAAATTTCTTCCTATACTCCTGTTGACACTATATTATCCTTAACTACAAGCAATAGCGGTGGACCTGCAGACCCAGTCGCCCATGGGCTCCGAGCAGGAGGGCAACGAAAGTGGCTGCGTGTGTTGAGCGGCCACCGCGTCTCCCCGCGCCGCACCGCTTCGGAGCATGTGCCTAGCAACTTACGTTTTATATCTTTGTATGCCCCGCTTAGATGTGACCCCTACACACTTAGATTTCGAACGCACAATTTTGCGTTAAATTTTCAAATTGTAGTCTAAAGCAATATTGATGTTGAATCTGATTAGTACTAAATAGGACTTTTCATGTTAACGAATATTACCAAAACCCAGTCGATTTACGGTATCACAAAATAAAGAATTGAAAATAAAAGGAAGGTAAATAAAATTTAGTTTTTCTATTTCTTTTGTAATGGAAACTAAGGGAAAAGTAAGTCCTATAACTGAATGATACCGTATAATGAAATTGATTTATGTGCCTAAATTTGTTATTTATATGTTTAAGTTCTTATATTGTATAAGGTTCGTAGAGATGGCGCTGCTGGGGTGTTGTGATGTTGCGAGGCACTTTTGTTCAGATGGGTTTAGGCGGACCTGCGTTGTGATAGAATGAATTTATGTATTGGACTGATGTAAAGGAATTTTTACTGCATAGTATCCTATCACCTTGCTACTAACGTTATGTTGTTCTCATAAACCAGAAATCTTTTTCTGTTTTGATACATACTTACATTGTCATCTTTATAAAATATTATTTATTTTGTATTTAAAAATATGACTATTTTTCGTTTTAAATTAACAAATTGTAAAACTTTCTTAAAAAGTGAAACATGCTTTCGTGTACTTTTTCCATGAAAATACAATTATTCCGAAATGGAAAGTAATGTAATCTTTTGTTCTAATTTCCAGAAATCTTAAACGGATAAATTTTGTTCACATCATTCGTCTTGTAAAATCTTTACAAACATTGTTTCAATTAATTGGAGGCCATTAAAAATTGATGATTAATGAATTTGCTGTACCCATTTTAGTTTATATAACAACATAGATGGGGCTTTTGTAGTTCAAATCGATGAAGAAAGCGCTTTGTTACTAAGCATTGCGAAGTTCACAGTGATAGTTCTTATGATACATAGGGTAAGCAGGCCGTGGTCCGCCTGACGACCACACAAAACATCTGTATATAGTCTTATTGTGTTATTTGAATTCGTAAGCTTCAATCGCAACGATCTCTACAGATTATCTAAGACTTTTATATTATATCTAGATCATTAGGCATTTCTTCTACTAGATTTATATTTAAGCACAACTAGTGAATTTATTTAATTGTCGACTTAGGATGTAACTGGTAATAAGTAGCGTTTCTTGATTATTATATCAATCAATTTAGCTCTCACTGCCGATATCAGATTTTTGAATTCATGTTATTGTACTATTAAAAACCGCGCGGTCAATTTTTGATCGTTTTCCATCGAATATACACACCACGTTTGCATTGTTGATAGTCGATATATTGGGAGAAATTGATGTTTGATAACTATTATATAACGGTTGTTACTTTTTATTTAGGTGCATAAGTAAACATTCCAGTAGATTAAAAATTGACTCGCGGGTAAGATTTCTTAGTACTGGTATTAGAAACCACAGGTGCGATACGTTTTATAGTGTTTTGTATGCAATTGTTGGTATAATGTGTCGCGAAGTGTGCGATATGCTTTAGCTTTCATCAATAGTCATTGTTTTTTCATAATTATTCAAAATTAGCATAATGTTCCGGATAATAAATGCATTTTAAATAAATTGCTGTTTTATTAGTAAGCTAAGATAAATAATTATATTTCAATCTAATAATTTTGTATATTGAGATCAAAAACTAACTGGTTAATATTGTATATTGAACTTATTATTAGTCTAATCTTCTAGACACCTCACAGATTATAAAGAGAAACAAAGATCAGAATAATTGATTAAAAGTGATAAATAAAACAATGTATTAAACTGAGGTTAATATTGTATTTCAATATCACTCGATATTACAATAAACAGTAAAATTTAAAATCTAACGCTACAGGTAAAGATTATAAATTACCTACAAATGTTCAAAGCGTTTTAGAATCTTTGTCAACACTTAAAGGAAATCATCTAAAAAATCACCTTATTTAATAAGACATTTATGGAAGCCTTAAAATAATAGGTAACAGTCTTATTAAGTATACTTTGAGATAATCATAGTAATATTATAAATTAGTATTAAAAATGAAAAAAAAAATCATCTAGTACATACAATAAAAATTAAGCTTAGGTCAATGTATTTTTATTTAAGATATTAAATTATTCATTTAAATCATGCATAACCTGTAATTAGTGAAATGTCTTATCCTTTAATTTTAAACGAATATTTGAATCCAGTCTTTACATATATTAAATTATATATATTCTATGCTAATAGTTCATACCAAGAAAGATTCGAAGAATTAGCCTTTGGTATGTGTTGGTCTTATAGTTAAGAAAATAAAATTAAAGAATCTATTATCATATTAATAATATCAAAATCAATTTCTTGAATATTTAGCAAAAGAGACATCCTACTGACTTATGATCGCCTGGTACTTTATTGAGTAGCAAAAGATACTTTGTAAACAAACGTACTTAGCAGTTTACTTACTACCTTATGTTCGTCTGGTATTTCTGTGTAGAGATTAGAAAAAAAATAGTTGTTAGCCAGGGGCTGCTATTTTTTACCATTTAAAAAACAATTAAATTGTTTAAATACAAAAAAATATTTAATTCATCATTGAAGAAAATTTTGTCCATATACATGAAATTAACGCGAGTAAAATCGCGAAATGCCACAAGGGTTTAATAATAAGTTTTAAAATTACAAAATAGTTAATTAATAGTTGTATTTGGTCAATGTTTTACAATATACTGTGTTAAACCTAAGTAGGTTTCACTTGTGATGTAGTATGTACATAATTTATTGAATAGTCATAATTATGTGTATAAATGAAATACATAGCTTACAAAGGTCGATAGAACCTAATTTTTTTTATGGATTGAAATACTACAGATTTTTTCAGTTAAGGAAACAAGTCCATTTTTGGTTTCCATTAACATAGAACGCTTGCGAAATACTGATTAAACATTATTAATAATGAAAATATTTCATACGCGACATTACTTCGTATGACTAAGATGAAACTTCCGATTACTAATTTTGTATTTCTCCCTACTTCGTTGTAGTTTTGCATAAAAATTATACGAAGACTTACATTTTAAGGATTGAACAATATGTATAGGAATCCTTTTAGATTATTATATTAAGAAAATTTCCGTATCAACTATCTTGTAAACTAGGTTTAAGACTTCATTGAGAAAATTACTGTTTATTTTAACTTTATTAAATATGGCACAGCTTATTAACAATTTGAACTATTTACTATTAATACGAAATCTAATTTAATATGTACAATATTTTAAAACTATTTATAATTTTAGTCCTTATGTAATATTTATTTTTAAGTTGACAATTGTTATTTTATAAAAAGGTTATACATATTAATTTCATAGCCATTACGAACGAAGTAAAATTTAAAATAATATATATAGGGTACGAGAGAAAATGAGATAAAATTTCATTGATATTAGTTCTAAATTCGAATTGGATGTGACTTATATACAGTGTTGTTAATGTCATTTTGACATAAAACTTGTCTTAATCGTAACATTGAAAATTACAAGAGTTAAATTATGCAAGTCTCGAGATAAAGTTTACATCTTAATCACACATGATATTCTTGTGACATAGTCACTTCAACTGCTTTGGGCATATGTCCAAGCGAGATCCGTATTCCAAGGTGTAACAAAAACTGCAATCTATAAGATTGTTTTTGTTACACTACTTGATTATTGTAAAAAGTCACAACATTATTAAGAAATTACGATAAAAATGTATTTAAACTTAAGTTACGTCTTGAAATACGGGCTTTTACACTTTTTTATATCAATGCCTGAAAACTTTTATTAAAACGAATGCTTGTCGTAATCCACTCCCTCCTTAAACTCTTCCAAGTACATAAGATAGTTTGTGTAGCACTTAGGAATACAATTGCCTTTTTACACGGCAGTCCAATCACAACGATCGCACTAAACGTCAAACAGCAGCGCAATATTGTGCTGCGAGGCGCGCCGCTAGTAATGCTCTGGCGGTGGCGCACGGTAGGGCCTTGTGAGTTGCGAGTGTGGGTAGCTGCCGTACGCGCTGTCCTCTGAAGAAAGAGGACCGCGCCGCGTGCCCGCACTGTACACAGACTCACGGCGTTCTTGCACCGCCGCGCCTGAAGATATAATAAATATACATTTTATGATGTAAAACATAATATAAGAGCATTTTTATTAACTACCGAGTGAATGAAACACAGTTATTAAAGACCTCCTTTGATAATATTATCGACATTTAATCAAAAGTATTATTGAAACTTTATTTATTTAACACATGACCTGGATTTTACATCTGTAAGGTTCAGCCCTACATATGAAACAGTAATGTACATACAGGCCTAGCACAAATTGCTTATAATAAAAATATATCTATCTATAATAAATAGTTTTAATTTAAATTTGTTTTTTATTGCGATCGATGGCTAATGTCCACGTAATTCAGCGGTTCAGTCAACATCACAGAAGCAAAATATAATTAACGAAATGTATCTGATTCTAAAGTATATGGATTATTACTAAGAATATAAAAATAATACAGGAGGTTTGGGGACTGCTCCCGAAAACGTAGATGGGTGATAGTACTAATGACACCTTTGACAAAGGGACTGAAAAAAAATCGTTCCTGACTAAAAAAAAACATATTTTTAACACTTTTTATTAGCATTATTTACGTTCCATCTTGTAAGTACAGTTAAATGAAACGATAGTTTCATAAAAAATACATTACTTTACTTAAAAAAAAGAAGCTGCAATGAAGCATGATAACAAAAACAGATGGACTAAAATGATGGAGTGAAATAACGCTAATAAAACGTTTTAAAATATGTTTTTTTAGTCAGGCTCGAATGTCCCTTCATCAAAGGTGTCATTAATTCCTGTCTTCGTTATCGGGAGCAGTCTTCAAACACCCTGTATATTATAGCAACCAATAATTTCTTGTCATACATACCGGTTGGACCAGGTCGAACGTTGACAGTAGTGCCATATGGTGGTTCACGCTGGGCGTTGTGGACATTTTGATTCATGGTAATAGAATGTGACGGCGGACGTAACAGCAGCGACTGGGCGGCTACCAGCGACCCAGCAGCGCCTGCGCCACTAGTCTTGCAGTATACTGACTGTGACCTAATCAACAACCGTTTTAATATTAATAAATCTTGATTAAATGTACAAATTACATGATCTTCGTGACCTTTTGATGACATGGGAATAGATCCAGAGTAAATAAAGTAGGAGGGCAATTATAGATCAAATACTAATTCTATTGGCCCTAATGTCAAACTAAACTATATTTAATTATAGGTTATATATACTACAGTAGGTACTACACGTGCAAATATTCGGTCTAAATGATCAAAACTATCTTAGGTCAAATTAATAAATATTTCTACAGATAAATACCACTATTTCCTGTACTGTAGTCAGAGATACTAAATACTTCTAAATGTCCCTATGGTTTATCCATTAGAATTGTTCGATATTTCATATAGACAACGTACAATATTTATACTAGCTTGTTACTATAATATTCATACTAGTAAATATATTAAACAGTAAGTTCTTCTGTTATATAAATCATAAATAGAAGTTATCATATTTAATCTGTTTACCGTCATTTGCCCACAATTAAATCAAAATTTATCAAATGAAATCACTTCTTAAGGTAAGTAAAATATCCTTTTCAATTACACAAATGTTTTAGTTCATGCAAATTACAAACCATGCTTTATCCTATTATTCTTCTGTCCTCAAAAATAGTCGCTCATAATTACAAGAATTGATTTTGACTTATAAATATTAACTGTAAAATATTTTAATCTATATTTCGATTCATTGTGAACTAACGATCGCAAATAAACTAAATTTTAACATACTAGACATAGTGTGAATCAATTGATACCTAGCTATTAGCTCTGAAAGGCTAAATCTATTAATATAGTTACCTAAACTAAACTAGTTTCATTGAAGTTACATTTAACTAAACTAATATTTATAGAAACTAGTTTCTCAGTTCCTACAATCACGCTAACATTTCTCCATTCAAGCAATAACATACGTGACCTTCACCAGACGACATCAATAGTTACATTTTACATGAGGATCCATCAGACCTGTGCAGAGTGTGCCTCGCTGGGGGTGGAGACCTGCAGTACAGCGACTTGGAGCCGGAGTACAACGGCTCCGTATTATCTGGTCGAGGTGTAGCTGAGCAGTACGTGGACGCGTGCCTGTAGTGATGATGCGATGGGAATGCCGGTTTGTCCAACTCATCTAGATCTCTGGGCGACGAGGCCCGCGAGTTTGAGTTTGCGCGGGGTTTCCTCGATGCCCACTCGTGGAGAAGGGCACTGGCGATACCACCACCGAGACCACCTACCCAGCTAACCCAATGACTTTCCCAACGCGACAGGACGAATGAAGGCCCTAATGATCGCGCTGGGTTTAAAGATGGCATCTGGAATTAAAAAACTTGAAACATTTAAATAATGTTTTTCATGTTGCCTTTGGTTGTATTATTTGAGAAATTACTGATATATAATTGTTGTTGAAGAGAAGTTAATGAGTAGTCGTCAGTTTAGTTAGGTATAAGAAAAAATTATAAAACTGGAAAGAAAGTACCAAGGTTGAGTTTGTTATTTAATCATCGCCTTTGCAAGTATAATAAAAAATGTAGAAGAAATACTTTAGTTTAAAGTCATATTTCAAAAGATTGTTATTGCAACTACAATTTCCAGCTAAAAGATTATTTTTACAAAAAGGTGAGTATTGTTGAGTCAAACGCTAAATATTTTCTTGACGTATTTATGTATATTTATTCAAGTATATATACAGTTTATAGGTAAATAACATATTTGATATTATTATTTCAATAAGATTTATAGTTATATTGGGCTTTTTGATATTTTATTTAGCTTAAGTCTCCATTACATAACGTATTAATATTACAAACTGTAACAAATCAAGTCTGTTTTGTAACTGATTTTGTTAAATAATTCGGACTTTAAGCGACCTGAATGTATGTAGGCAGTTATCTAGAAATATTTACTATATTTTAAACGAAAAAGCCCTCGACAGGGTAAAACGTGTTACATTAACTTGCAACAATGGAAAAGAGCCTGTTGTCAGTACAAAATTCAAGAGATACGTGATTGAACAATAGTCGACATTCGAAGACGTTAACAATAGATATAGAACATTCTATACGCGCCCTTACTGCCCTATTATTAAGAGCTATAACCTAATGAAATATAATGTCCTAGTTGGGGTATTTTACGCAATTTTTTCACCTTTATTCTGGACCGGAAACGAGTTTTAAACTATCTCCATTGAAAGGGCCGCAATTACGCAGACAACAATGCCTACCTGAGGCAGTGTATATTCAAATCTCATCCAGGCCACAAACCGCAAGGTTTCATAATTTTTACAAATAAAAAACCTTTAAAAAGCTGCAGATTGCGGTCGTCATTACAGTATCGTTGAAACCACGAATATTGACATTAAACGAACATCGTTCGTGCATAGACGTGCAAATAATTGTTTGGGATATTTTTTCATTGCATTATTTTTTCATTTCATGCATTTCTTTCTTTATTAGTTCTTTAAATATTACCTTCAATTAGATAACAGTTTTAAATAATAAAAGTATTTAATTAAATTTAAGCTTTATTTGGTGTTTTCTCACCAAGGCTGTGTTTTAAAAGATAAATCAATTCTGTTATCTTCTTAAAAGGAATGGAAGGTATACATGATTGGCTTCGATATTCGTACGGCCATTGTTACCGGTTGCAATATCGCAAAGACATGAAAAGATACCTCTGTTTTGTTCCCGTATGTAAAAAACGAACATCTGTCCGTGCGCTACAAAAGCAGGTACCAATGTATTGTGCACCAATAAAAGGACATGGCTATTGAAAATCCAACGCTGAGACATCGCGCGTCGTCAATAGTGTAATCAGAGTATAAGCCGAATGTAGCTCAAAACAGCAGCACACATTCGCAGGCACGGAAGAAAGGCGTGACGTAAATATACTCATACATCTTTTTTGATAACTTTAATGATTTATTAGTATATTAATTATAAAGTTAAAGCCATGCCACGCGGTTGCATCTGCCTGAATTTTATATACAAATATAACACTTTCAGATTCTGATGACGGAAAAATAAATATAGCCTAATTCACTTCTTATGACATTAGCTTTATGTCGGTGAATGTACCGTCAAAATCGTTTCACTCCTTTGGAAGTGTTATAAGTACTCGGTATTACATCCTATTTATACTTAAACGTTTAAAAACATTGTAACTTTGACCGCATTCTTCTTTTTCCTAGCAATTGTTTCAAAAGAAACAAAACGCTTAAGCTTACTTAACCTTTCTTCTTAACTGTGTAAAGACGCAGATGGCATAAGTTGTCAATCGTCTAGTTCATCAATAGATCTCATTCATTTCAACAGCTGTTGCCTAGTTTCAGATTACAACCTAAAAGTTGTTTCTTATGTATTGCTGTCGACTCAATAGACAGCTGTATGTAAACATAAATTGGTATTTGACATATAAAATATTAGATAACAAAGTAAATAAATAATGAACACGCCGTTATATGTAAAAGCAGTAGCGAAGGTATAAGATAAGACAAATGAAAGAAAATGTTTCAGTTTGTAGTATCAACACTATTCGAAATGTATATGAAAGAAGGTACGAGTATAATATAGTGAATATTTAAAATATACAACACATAATAGAACGATTATAAATAAAATTAAAGCCTGTGTTTCAGTTCGATTCGGCTAATTTCTAAAATAACTAGAAGGCTTTCGTCGCGACTTTCGCTAACAGACGGCTAATGTTATAAAGAGTAATTTAATTTTTATCTTCATGTCATTTATATATCATAAAATCATGTCATATAAACGAATACATAAAAATTTGCGTAAATTTAACCGCAGAGTATTGCTGCTATAATATAAAAGTATTACAAGTCGATAATGATTTAATACAAAAACTGAAATGATTTCCACTTCAATATCAAATGTCATTTTTTAAACTATTACGGGTCTATTGAATATTTTGATTATTAATTAGTAAATTAATTGTAGAATGGATACTAACAGAAACAAAGCTAGCGGCACAGTATGCAGCTCCAAGTAATGCAGGTGCGGTGCCTGTCCAACGTCGTTCCATAGCAGCAAAGTATGCTGCTGCAACAAGTCCTGATAGCAGCAATTCAGCACCAAGCCGCTCCCAAGCAGCACCGCCACCTCCTGGTAGCGACGCCGATAGTCCACCAGCGTATCCTGGCACGCTAACACTGCGACAATATTTTATCATAAAAATTGTGTCATTATTAAACATATAAATGAAATTAAAATGTATGTTATAATTAAATGAAATATACATATTACAAGACTGTACTTGCAACAGAAACTATTTTTTAATTTGATGGAATCAAACCACTGGATATATGACTGGACTTTACTGGCAAATGTCAGAATAAATAAAAAAATCTATTCTTAATTATACCCGGGCAATACTAATATCATTGACTCTAAATTAATATAAATATACACAAGTTAACCCAATCAGCACCGATTTTCAATAGGCAGTTGCCGCAGAATACTGTATATGTTCGCTTCTAAAACACATTAAAAAGAGTGTACATTTTTGTGCCATAAAACTTTTAAACATTATAAATACGAAAGCGAGTTTTGTTTGTTAGAATCTCCTGCGTAAATTGCTGAACCGTCTTTGATAAAACAAAATCAAATGAAACTATGTCGCTTGTAAGCTTCGTTTTATATAAATAAATTTTAAAGGAAAAGAGTGGGATGATGAATTTTGTATGAAAATTCATGTAAGTAATTTATAATCGAGAGTATAACTATTTAATACTTTTGATTAAGTTACTAATCGTCCGCTTAAGAATAGTTTATAAACACGATAGTACAGACAAATAACTACTCCACTACACTAGTACAGACAAATACTAAGTCTACTCTACGGTGGTTTGGAATAATTTCGCTCAAATAATGAAATTCTCCACCAGCCCGTAGGTATTTTCTTTAGATATAGAGTATTTCATGTTAGCGAGCGTGTGGTTTGATTTTACTTGGACAGAATCCAAACTATAAACGAAGTGCTTCAGAATTATGTTTAGAAGTCGTAAACTGTTGACTGCATTTATAACAAATTGATACTAGAAACTGTAACGGATTTAATCCTTTGAATCATTGATGTAACTTACAGTTTAACTTTTTCTAACGTCGACGTAGCAATCCCTATTTTTCTTGTATAAGTAGAGTCTTGAAGAGAAAAGGTGTAAGACCTTTTGAATAGTTTACGGGTTAAAAATAACTATCGGTCTTTAATTATCCTGAGACTTATTGAAGGAGAGTTAATGTAATAAGAAGTTTTGTAGGCTACTTTTATTCAGTTATCATCATTTTCATGTACATATAAAATGAAGGAGGACAAAACAGGAGAGCTAAACTAGTTTTATACTTAAGGGTTTAGTTCAAATATTGTGGACACCACTTGTCCTTAAGACAGAATAAACTGACACATGAGCTTCGGACATCAAAAGGCTTTAGCTTTAATCTCTAAGACTTTATTAAGATATATTACGATATCTCCGATCTGACCTCACCCTGTTGTTATATATACAATCTCATATTGTTGATGAAGGCACGGGAACGATAAATTTTACCCAACTAATTGGAACATTAGCCTCCAACCATCACGTAAATAATAAGCGATAAAAATACGTATATAGGTAAGAATAGCAGCTTCTGGATTCTAGATAATATTATAGAGATAGACTATTTTGTTTTCTTAAATTTAATAGGTTCCTGTATCCAAAATGTCTACAACGTCTTCAATAAATATTTTATTTTAAAAGTTAAACCACCAATACTAATATATTATGTACTAGTTAGTAATCCAACTAACATACAACGAATTAAATATTGCAAATTAATTTAAACGTACATCTTATAGAAGTATTGAAATAAAACTTTGTATTCTTTTCTCTTCTACATGGTGCGTAGATAATTGTTTAACTAAGAGTTGATACGATAATGGACTCTGGAATTAAATCTATAAAAGCAGTTAAACTTTTCTAAATGAATTTAGGGCGTAATTGCTGCGCTAACGAGTTCTCTCATTACGGTTAATTAATAAAACTTACCTAAACATACCCGGTACAACATACCGACTTGTAGTGCTTCTCATCATTTTCATATTCAAAGTGCAGTCGTCAAGTTATTTTTATAGCTTTTGTTGCATGGCGGATTTCTTACGGTAAATTAAAGTAACAATTATCATCCAAAATACATATACATAATACAAAGTTCAATTTTTATGCTATAATAAGTACGTTAAAGTTAACTTCCAAATCCTTAAATAATATTGTTAGTTAACTAAAGGTAATAAGACTGTATTAAAAACTAGGGCTTTTAACAACACCCTTAAATGTAGGGATTATTCACTGTTAATAGCACACATTATTGCATTATTGCACACATTAACACATATTATTGCATTATATTTTAAAGGATTAAATATATCTTTGAAACCTTTATACCTTTAATTAGTTTTGCAATATATATTTCTGATTTCCGAAAGACTCACTATACATTAAGAATTTGGTTGTTTGTTCCTGATATAAAGAAATAAAAGGAATCCGATATATCAAAATTCACACCTACGCGAGAAGCAGCAGGTTTTGGTATTCCTTTGGTGATATATTTTATTGAAAAAAAAATGTGTTAGATAATTAAACCTTAGATGTTAAAGTTATAATATATGAGTATAAAAAAATGTAAATTTATCTAACTTAAACAGCTACATAAAATTGTTGACTGCAACAACGTAGCTTTAAGGAGCTCCGAAACATTGACCTTCATTGAAGTTATCTCAAATGTAACACAAAAATGAATGATAAATTAAAACGGTCTATATAAAAACATGTTTTCCTTTACGATATTTTAATGATAAGTCACTGTTTGCTTATCAACATTTAACTGTTTTTAGAGATATTAAACTTTGCTAAACATTTAACGAATTTTATTTATTACATAATCTCTTGTCATCTAGACTATATAAAAAGGGTCTAGTAACAATATTGTTATGATTACGTTCAATAAATAGTGAGAAATAATTTTCAGTAGATTCTAATTGAACGTAACCTTGATACTGTTTTCGAACAAAAAATACTTTCAATTTCTACCAAGCAAAACAAGCTTCCAAAGTTTGTATACATTGCACACACAAACTCGAAACGTGATGTACTAAACGAATTGGGGATAACAAAGGTTCTATAAAAGTAGGTTAATAAAACCCCGTAGGTTTTTCTTAGTAATTTTTCATTTTCAACAAAAAGCGACGCGGTAGTCTAAGAATTGTAAAAGTATAGAAAATTTTAGAAATTTCGTATGTTATCACAACGTCGCAAGCCGTTTTGATCCACAAATTATCTAATATATCCGTATGATAAATTAGGGGACTTTCATACGAACTCTTCAATTAATAGGGTATGATAAACCTTTGCAATTTTTGGCATTTGTTAAAACAACTAATCTTTGCCAGTGTAGTTTTGCAACCGCGATCCCGTGGCCCCGCGGCTGGTGGAAATGTCAGAAAGCCGTAGAGGTTTCCGTGGGTATTCCCTCCTAATCCATCAGAATAACAATAGAAGGGCTAATGCCAAATACCCGACTAGCGGTACGGTTAACGTATTTTGCTCCTTGTTAAAAAAAGGCAGCTAATGTTCAATATAGATGCCGTTACAATATTTTTAAAAATTAGACAAAAAAGAACGATATGCTATCTTAAATTAAAAAAAAAGAAAATCCGTTACTGCTAGATTGTTGATAGAACTATCACAGCTGTATAGCGTAAAAAAGTTCGTAGCAGATCGTATGAATTTTTTTTCATGTTGTAAATCGCTCCTAACATTTTCAATAACATTTGGACTTAAATTTTAAATCGAAATACAAAAAATAATATAAATTTGGTGATTAATTAAAATAATTTATATAGAAACATACGAAAAACATACTTTTATCATGTCAATAAATTTTATTAAAAATAAATCAAACAGATTTCACGAACAATACTGAATACTATATCGGTACAAATAAGTATTCAGTTTTCCGATATCGCATTGTTATTGATGATTATACCATTTAATCAATTGTCGGCACACTGGCAACATCTGCTAGGTCACTGACTTGAACCCAATCGATTTTAGTCCTAATAAAGCTTGGTAGCACAAAGGTCAAAAGGATGTGTTTCTAATATACGGTTAAATTCTTAAGATAGCTAGTAGCCTTTGAAAACTTTATTTATCTAGTAACACATGTAAATTTTCACTAACATAAACAATGTTTAGAGTTAGAAGTTGATTATTCAAAAAAAAAATTGAATTTATATTGATAATTTTTAAATTGAAATGAAGTAACTTTACGGTGGGATGCTTCAGTGACATGCTGTGAATTATTATTAAATTATGTCGGCTCTTATTTTTAATGGTTAGTCTATCTGAAAGAGTTATTAAATTTTCAGTTTTTTAGTCAAATTATTTCGAAAAAAGTAATCCTGGACATCACCCAGATTGTATTCTGGTCATTTATTAGAAAGTAGTTTGCAAAACACAGTTTTCGACTTCTGCCTACATTGTTGTGTGAAGAGACTTAGACACAATGATACAATTAATACTAATATATAAGCGGCAATAAATCTAGTTGGTAATAGCCAAGGAAAAGATACTCTTCGGTTTAACCTAGATGTCATATTAGATATAGAACGGAGTTAGGTTTCAATGAACGGTGTTTCAACAAGTTAATAGACTAGATAGCAGCTTCTAATTTCTGTACAATAAGATTAGTTAACTCACTGTATTTTGTTGCAATATAAACAAAATTAATCCACTATATTTGATTTATTAAAAGCTAAAATCAGATTAAAATGGAGGTGTGGTTTATTAACACAACAAGTAATTTTGCATTTTATAGTTAATGAATATTTCATTGAATAAGTTATAAATGGTGTAGTTTTAAACCTGAAACATATTTGAGTATTAATTTGCAATGCACCAAATTAATGACTTTTACATAATATTGTTTGTATTTTTCACAAGTTCGATTTTTGAGGCGGGTCGTCTTAGAATCTTAATTGATCTGACGGGCCAATGGCACTACCCATTATACACATGTCTTAACATAACTGTTTGAATATCCAATTTTATTTTTAAAACAAATTATATTGACATGCCAAAAAGCAAATAACAATTTTCTACCAGTACAACACTGGTACGATACAAAGGTAAATATGAATCAATTTTTTCGATCAAGCCGATTGTATCAAAATAGAGAAGTATAAAAATACTTTTCTCTTTGATCTGATAGCCGTTCATGTTTTTACCGCTGAAATGCGGCTATCAGGGTTACCTCTAGATAATAGGTCTTTAGAATAAGTTTTCATTATTGTTATACAACAATAATGAAAACTTATTGGTATTAGTATATAATGAAAGGGTAGTTTTTTGTTGACATTAGTATCATAACTTATTATCTATGCCCATGGACCAATTGACAGCCGAAAACGTGTTTGCTGAATCTTAATATTTACAAAGACAGATCTATTGATGCATTATTTATATCTGATTATGATAATCATGCGTATATTTGTTTTTGAGATTTACGTCAAAGAAGTATATTCGTCGTAGTCGATATATCATATCAAGTTAAATGGAATTGCGATGCTGGTCTTATTTTCTGCGAACACCTAAATTTATTAATTATATTATCATTTATAAAGTTAGGGATGGGACAAACCCTAGTCTCAGTAACCTTATTCCATTAAATTTCTCATCAATGAAATAAAAGAGCAGACCTGATGTAAAGTCGCGTTTCGCAGGAAATGAGATGCTTTGTGGAGATTTTTATTATTTTTTATACTCGCCTAGTGAACTAGCTAGGCGGTGGGAAATACGAAATAAGGGAATTATTTATGCCATTCGCAATCTGCATAGGTAATTAAATTTATTCTTTTTCAAATAGCTTTGAAATTGTTGATATTAGCATGAAACTAAAGCAACTTATAGGCTAAATATCCTTGTTTAAAAGAAATTCTTAAAAAATATATTTGGCAAGGCAGACAGTATGAATTGTATAATATTAAACGTCTTCACACAAATCGCGACAGTTATTCCTCAGAGACCAAAGAGACCCCCAGCTGTATAAAGAGCATGCATATTTTATGAGGAATATATATTTTAGAGGACACACTTTTATCTTAACGCTAGAAATGGAAGTTTTAATGTGAGTTACTCCGGGGATCTGATGAATATTTATATATTTTGTCTGCATAAAGTAAATACAATACGATTTTGTTGACAATTAATTAGGGGCTGTTGTTTTATTGCTGTGCCCGGCCTACAGTTACCATTCTACTCGGTAATATATAACTTTTAAATTTAATAATAATAGACTGAAATCGAAACGCACACGTCACGACTTTTCTATCTAAAAAACGGTGGTACGTGGCCTGGACGGAACTTATAATTTTTATTAGCAGTTCCTCCCACCACATTTAATATTCGAAATGAAACTTGTCCGGTCAAGGCAAGCCGTACACAAATTACATATTTTTAAATGCATGGGCTCCGACCGGGACTCAAACTCGGTGCTCTGACATAACGGTTCGGCTTCTGGGCGAAAAATAAGAGAATACTTTTTCTTTTTTTATGCGATAGGAAGGCAAACGAGCATACATTTCACCTTTAGTAAGCGATTCCTGTCGCCCATGGAGACCTCCAAGATCATTAGATCTAGAAGACGCGTTGTCAACCTTTATCTATATTAAATCATTTGTCATTTTTGTAGTGACGTTCTGCTGCCCGCCTTATTTATTTTTATTTCGAGTATTCGGTTTCTTAAGAAATATCCTTTATTTTATATCTCAGTAACTTTAGAGGTGTACCTGGTGTGTATGTACCGACAAATTGTTTATATCAGATTATATTACTAAATAGGATTTATCAAACTTGTAATGAAATGAGATCTCCAATGCTTAACTCAATCAAGTATACTTAATCAATTTCTCATTTTTCTACTTACAATTTATAAATAAAGTTTATGCTACTCATAGAATCATAACTTGTTCCGAATGATACAAACAAAACAAAAATAAAAAAACAACTATCGTCAGAACCAATGAATGGTATCGATCGGTGGTGCTATATAAAATACAAATTTAGCATAAAGAAAATATTCACAGGTTTCCAAATTAATTGGATGTATCTCATATATCTCTATTATTGCAAGAATAATTAAAAGCTCATTCTTTATAATAGAAATTTATGTAGTGCAAATTTTTAAATAAAAAGTATATTTTATGGAAACACAAAGTAATACTGATAAGAAGTATTTTTAGACAAAACTACTTTTCTTCTTAAACTAGTCTAAGTTACAGTAAACTGCTTTAAAACTTGTGCACAGCGCAGTTTTTACCCACTCAACTCTTCGTGAACACTCATAAGATGAATTTCCTTCATTTCCTTACCTTGCATAATTTATAAGCACTTATATTTAAAACCGTACTAAAAAACTTTTTAAGTATCTTACTCTAAATTTAAAAGGAGAAGATAAGAACACGTAGCTTTTTGGTAAGACATAAAAATTGACAATTACATTACAACAAATATGTCTCTTATTAAATGTGAAAGTCACTGTACCAAGAACTTCATTTTTCAAGTTATTTTTGTTTTTATCATTTAACGACGAATAAGTGTATCCTCGTAGAGGGATAGTTTTCCACTTTCTATAATCATGCTCCTGTGAGCATGATTATAGAAAACGAAAGAATGCTTTCATAGATTTCATGCATGTTTTACAAATAAGAAGACAGCTGTATAGTTTTTATAATCATTTTAATTAAAGCTTATTATTTCTTTTTATTTGACTTTTCTAAGACGCATTCTATATATTGAAATTTGTATTTAAGTTGTTACTATCATATTATGTTTCTAGATATACTACATGTTAATAAAGCTCTTCGTAAAACCTTTAAGTCTTAATTGTTAATGAAATGAGATTCCCTTTACTGTTTTATGGTTTGAAAGCTCATAAAGTAACATTTCTACGAACGAACCGTTTTCTTAAAAAGGTTCTTTAAGACATTTCAATGGCAAAGAGTTTTCGTACAAATCTTTTTTACCAAATTAACTGAGCTCCGCCAAAAGCAATTTGATTATTACTTCTCATTTATATTACACGTTCTGCTTCGAGTTTTATTACGTTACATAATTCCGGATGACGCGTTCTGATATAATTTTTTAAAAGCGATAGCATAGCAAAATTGTTTTTCATACAAATCTATTTATGTTGAAAATACAGTTTTAACACCAATTAGCACGCTAGCTAATAAATATTTTTAATTAATTACGAAAATGCTGTTTCGTGTAATAACAAAACCGAGGCATAAATGATTTTGAAAGCCAAATTGATTAACAAATATACACGAACTTCATAAACAAATATTAGCGAATAATATGTTTATTGGCAGCAATCAATCCCGTGTTGTTTAGTCAAAGATTAGAAATGCGTAGATGCTATATTTATTGTTAATCAAATACATATTTCATTAAATCTCTATTTCTACATACAGATATATATTAAACAGTACAAATATTAATATCTAACAAACAATTCTATTACGTAAATGTCAGATAAAATTATATGATCTGTGGAGTATTCAATTTAAAAATATAATTTATTTAAATATCAAATCACTGTTCTATTTTAAAGGACAAAAATGTATTTGTAAACATTAAAAAACAGCTTGGAATAAAAATGACCTTTGCAAAACATACCTAAAACGAGCGCACGTGTTTTGATGTAATCTAATGATCTAATTATGTATTCTAACATATTCTAATACCCTTTTGTCGGTAGATTAAAGCCCATCACTGTATTTACATTGCTTTAAGAGGATTTATTTCTGTCTTTTTACAGAATGATAGTTTTGCGGGAAACAAGATTTAGAAGATACAGGATATTTGGGGCGCTTAGAGCAGATTTAAATAGTACACTAGATGTCTTTATACCCCGCTTAGTTTTTTGATGCAAGCGTTGCTGTTTTTGTACAAAAAATTATCGATGTAAATGCGTTTTAATACTAAAGATTATTAAACATGGATGATGAGATTTTTTGAAAATGGTGCTTAAAAAAATAAGTAAGAGAAAAAATAATCTTACATATTTAAAAACAAAATTGATACAATTAGTTTTGGAACGAAATAGGGAAAGATAATTCAATCCAGAAGTAAATTCATTAAACATTTATTTGACGTGTAAAGCAGTTTGTCTGTCAATATTATAAGATTATTTTTATCAATCACACAGTAAGTACATAAATGGCTGAAAATCAGTAACACATATTCGTACAAATAATCAGCCCTTGTGTATTCATGACAGACAGACGCTTTATCGGCAGATGATTTTGCATAATTTATGCGCACGAGTTAGGGTCAAGTGGGCACAAATGGTAACACTATGGGGATGATTTTTTTATATTTTCAATGGTCAGTAAATTGGTGAACATTCACACCTTATGTCATGGTGACTGGATAAAGCTTCAGTGAGAACAATGACGATATTAGTGCAGCTCTTTTGTGGGAAATTCGTTATGAGCCGCCGATGACGTAATCATATTGGTTTATATGAGATTAATAAATTGTGTAGCGAAACATAGATTCGCGTTCATTAAAAATGTTTCGATTTATGAATAAATTCATAAGTCTAATATATTTTTAATAATTAATTGACATGATAATATCATAATAAATTGCACTATTATAGATAATACTAAGGTACCCTAGAAAGATATAATGGCATTCGTTGATATATTAATATCGGTATAGAAATTATTAAAGCTAGGTATTATAAGAAAGTTTTATTTAATGAAAAGAATGTTAGATTTCAATTCATTTTAGTTATAAGTAATAAAAAACTACCATTAAACTGAACCCTAATCTATAACGAGCGAACAATTACATTTAATTTAGCGATGCACTTTTTAAAGTACCCCAATATGGCAGCCCTCGGTGTAATAAACCGCCTTTTTTGTAAACAGATAATGTACCTTGACATTTGTTAAAAATTATTTACAAGAGGGTATCACTTCTAAATTTCAATTGTATAATCTGTGGTATAATGCCACTTGTTAACTGCATCGGATAAGCAGCTAATTTTTTTAATAAATCAGATTGTGCGATTTTAGATCGAAAATAGAAAACTTAAGGTTCAATTTCCTATGTGCTTGCTATTATTACTATTGAGGATACTTTAGTTAATGAAAAAATCCATAAAAGAACACTATGACCGAGAATATTTTAATAGGAAAAATATAATTTGAAGATATACTTGAAGTGAACGTTTTATTCAAAAAAAGTTCACCCATTCCTAAATAACATCTACGCTTTAAAATATAATTCTTAAGATTTTACTATCTTTATATAGACCAAGAAATACGAATCCTAGATAAATAGTGAAGTACTTACTTATATAAATGCTGTCTTATTTGAAGCACAATTCATCAAGTTTCAGATTACATCGTCCTACTTTCAAGCTCATTCAGGGTTCCTAAAGGACGACTTAAAATTTTAAAGAACACTCGAATATTTTACATAAAACGCGAAATAACTCTAATATCCTACATTTTGAAACCACAATTTATGTCCGCATTTATACCGTGATGTCGAATAGTGTGGTTTGTTTATAAATTGTTTAATTCTGAAATTCTAAAGGCCTATATAATCTTTATCAGTAAGTATTACAGCTTTATAATAATGAATAGAATACAGAATAATTAGAATTCATTAAATTTATTTTGAAATTTGAAATTATTTTAAAATACGTCAGAATATATATCTTTTATTCTTATTCTCAGAAAACCTCTCGTTTATTGTTTGTCTATATATATAAATATATGAAAATGAGAACTACATTTAAATATTGCTCGAAGATTTCGCCCGCGTAAAAGAAACAAGAAGCTAAGAAATAAAAGGAAATCAAAATCAGTCTATTATTTTAGTAATATAAAAACTTACCAAATAAACTGAATATCATATTTTACGGTATATTGAAACCTCAATATAAAACATATGAATTTTTACAAATTTATTGCTTTCGACCCTTCAAATAGAGATATCAAATATTTTTCGACGCATATCCTTCTTTCGCATGACACCACAGCGGGGTGCAGGCGCGAACGACGCCCTTTAACCCTATTTGAAAAAAAAACCATAAAGAAAACAAAAGTGTTTTAACCCGCAGTTAACCCCTTAGTGGCACATGTCAAATACCAAAAATATAGACAAGAGACCACGAATATTATTCTAATGTTAAAACAACTTCGAGAATATTAGAGACCTTTAGAAGAATTAGAAATTTTATGTCAGCGTTATATAAAATTATTCTTATATTTTATTACATAAGACGAGACTGGAAGACATTTCAAAATTCTTAAAAGTAATAACTTCTAAGTGGAAAGAATTATAGTATTAATTGATTACATATAATTTGTATTTTAAGAACCTCAGCTTGCCCGGTTCTGAGGTAACCTATCATAAATTGAAAGTCATACTTCGGTTGGAGCTAACATACGTAAACTAAATAAAACATATATATGTGGAACCCTTTTTCATTAATATCCGGCACGGTCTTGACATTTTTACTTGGATAAAAATTGTATTGTTAGTAATAGCAATGGATTTTTATTACGTCTGTCTGTTAAGCATTAGGCGGATTGTTAGGCGCGGATGTAACCCACATATGGTCTTATTTCGGTTAGTAATGATTCTGTGGGCAGCTAAATGTAAAAACTATTGTTGAATATGAAACATTGTTTATTATTTTTATATATTGTAACGTTATTCATGTTTCTGGTAAAACCGATCCAACTTTTTAAAACGCTGTTTATTGAACGGGTTCATTATAATTGGTATACTTTACATTTTTTTGTGTTTGATATACTTTTTTTTTAATTCTTCGGTGGTGAAGAGAAGTAATGCAATACTTCAGTAAACATTGCATCATTTGCAGTTTATTTGTAGAATGAAAAAGAATCTTAGCTGGAAACTTGTTCTCAAACAAATTTGCGAAACTTTAATTTTGTTTTTCATTTTAAAATCCGGCGAGGATATCAGGTCTCTATTTCACATCAATACAGCATGACCTGTGTAAGCAATTTATTGTAAGAAATTCTATTTAATACCTTACGAAAATGAAGTCGGGAATTAATTGAAGTTTCTGCCATTAATGGTCCATAGATAACAAATATGTAATAGGATAGTCAGTATTAATTATCTATGGTATCAAGTTAGTTTTTAAAGGCTTTATTTAGATTTTTGTAAATAAATAATAGCAAGAGCTTTGTTAACCGTAAAACCATGTAGTAGAAATATCTAAAGCGTCGTGTTGTTTCAGTTATCCAAGTAGAAGTCAGTAAGTGTTATGCCTTCAAATTTATACATTAGCGGGGAATTCCATTAGGGAATTATCCGTTCCCGTATAAACATTCAGATAAACATTATGGTTATATAATATTGTGTTGTAAAGTTTTGTGTACATTTATTGCCATGTTGCTGTTTCTTTTAATTTCTTTTCATAGCGCTAAAACCTTTAATCAACACACAGACACCGTTTAAGATTTTTTAATAATTAATGATCAATGTCTACAAGACGATCATAATGATAAAATAATCACCTACGTGATGCTCTATCGTGTTATGTACATCAGCTGTTTGCCAGTGATAGTCCCATGAAATTTATAACGAAATTGTTATTCTTATAAGTCACTCATATTTCACCCGCTATTAATTAATAAAACATTTTAATTTAAATATTGAATTATTCATGTTCACATTGAATGTGTTTTCTCTTACATATTAACGAGATTAACCCAATAATAAATATTACTTTCATTTTGCTTTTTGACCTAAATGTTATATTAAAACGGCTTTCATATAACGTTTACCCCTACCCATTCACAAAGCTTTGGTTGTCAATTATTTTTCGAAATATGAATTAAAAACTTTTATGGAAAGAAATGAAGTTTCAGTTTGTTAGGTATGTGTTGTTATCTAGTTTCGACTAGGAAATTCAGATTTTTTGTTTGTATATAACGTATATATTTTTTAAAGGTTATCTATCGTATTAGTCACAATAGCATATCAAAATAGTCGAACATGTTTTAAACACTGTTGGTCTCATGACAAATAGCCAGATCATCCATCAAGTTACGATGTCTGTCAAAAACCCAATGGAACCCCTCGTCATCCACAGATACATAATGTCACGTGACACTCTTCGACTAATGCGCCTATGATTCAAGTACGCAAGCGTTGACAGAATCAAATCGAATAAACATAAGTACTATCAACTGTTTAAATATTGAATGACTGTAAAGAGTTGGTTCGAGGAAAATGTTCTGGGAAAAAGTACCTAACCTCCGTTTGGTTCGTTCGATCCATATGGTGCGTTAATAAATATCTCTTTTTATAAACATAAGTATATTAATAGATTTGATGGCACCTATACAGATGCTAATGCTGTGCATGTTTTCATATAATTTTGCATTAACATTTAAAATACTCTTTTTTCGTAAGTGGTAAAACAGCCAAAGAAAACCCCGAGGGTACATATCTAACCTGAATATTAATTTTAGTGAATTACGACGCTCGACACCAAACTTTAGCCACAGAAACAAACTTGACACGAAGAATGAAAGAAAAAAACTTTATGAAACTTGGATCCCTTCCAAATTGCCAAGTGAATTTAACTTTAATGAGTTTTTACTCGTCTTTTCAAAGGTGCTTGAATTTGAGACTCGAATCTTCAAAATTATTGTCGACTCATTCTTAGTAGGCTACCTAGGATGTCTGTCTATAGATTAAATATATTAAAACTTATTCAAGATATAAAGTGTTTAAAAGAGAGTATCGTATTTCCAAGTAACAGAGAATACTATACCTTGTAAAATATTGTAAACTATAATACAATGGAATAGGACAAGTAAACGAAAAATAGAATACAATAAAAATTCGAATACCATGGTTCTCGCAAATATATATATGAACGTACTTACTTCTATGGGTCATTACATATAAAGTTAATGTTACTAGTATAAATGAGTCCTAAACTTGTTTCAGTGCCTGTGTAAAAGCGGGGTAACAGCATTTATGAGATATTAGAAAGAGAAACAATAACACGATTTTTAATAAAAGACGTATTCGTTCCTGCTCGGCCAGGTCAAGACACGATGAGCTCTAGCACATCAATAGACATTAGACATATATAGTAGTAATCAATTCATTATTTATTTGAAACATACAGTCCAGTAAAAAAATCTTGATTTCAATACAAAGAATTAAGGAAGAAAAATTACTATTAGAATTCTCAAGGATTTAATTAACAAGATTTATCACTAAAGCCGAAATAATTAAAACGTCTAAAATAGACTATAAATTGTCGCCCGACTTAAGATTACTTTAATTTGTACTATCATTAATTTGTCTGAAAGGCCTCCTAAAAATCTTCTTGGAAATTGGGTTTGTCCAGTATTTCATCTATAACAATTCAGGCAAAAATGCTTTTTACATCCCCTAATGTCTTTTTATACTAGTACGGATATACTCGTACATTAACCTATTTAGTTTTCGCCCCTTTAAGTATATTTTAAATTACGAGCAAAATTTAATCAAAGCAAGAAATGTCTCGAGTTAAGAATTGAATTTGGCCTCAAGATTATGTAATAAATACGTTTAGTGTTAAATTTTAATAATAGATTAGATTGAGATGTTGGAAGCTTTTTAACATGATTGTAGATATTCATACATATTTTTTAAAGTTAGAAGTGAAACCTGATAGAATGCCGTTGCCTTATTTATACAGTTTACTCACCTATATTGAATTTAACATAGGTGATCAATGTTTACCCTTTAGTTTGAAATTTTCATTAATTTCTTTTTATCAATTCGATATGATATTCTTTATAGTTGTTCTACGAAAATATTATTTTTCTATTTAAAAATTCTCGTGGTCCAATGTTAACATAAAAATATATTTTCTTAATAATTATTTCATAAAGTTAAATATATAATTTTATTCATATTAGGTATTGTTTGGGCCGTGCTGTGCTGAAAAACGTTGATGTTCTTTTATAAAAAGTACTGTACATAAATTATTGCAAATTGCAAAGACATATAGCAGTCTAATTTTAAAAAGTGTTTAAGAGAATATTCGGTACAATAATATCTTTGCCTAATACATGTCCATAAAGTATGAAGTTACCGCGTCTATCTTAATGAAACATTAATCGAGTAACGGCTGGCAGTCATTACGTCCCGCATGGTAACCATGGCAACATAATGACGCGCCAGCGCAGTAATTGAAACATCCTGTTTGTTTGAAACTCGTCCATTTTTAATTTGCCGCTCCATTGTTCGATCGTAGTCGTCAAATCAGTGATTTTTCTCACGGTCGAGCGGTATTTAATATTTTTACTTGTTTGTTAGCTCTATATAATGATAATTTGTCATAAAAAATATATTATTACATATTTTCATAAGCATTTCTGAAAACTACATTAATTAATTCTTAGTTATGTTAATGTCTTTCGATAATTTGTCAAATAAATTATTAGTAAGTATATAAAACATTCATATATAGGAGTGTGTGTGTGTGTGTGTGTATGTCTTTATGTGTTTTGATGGATTTTACACGAATGAACTGATTTAAATACAGTTTCTTTTTCGTTTTAAAGCTGATAAAATCAAGATTATTCCAATTTATATTTTTTGTAACTGATTTAATTAAAAAAATATATTCTTGTTTTAAAGCTTTTATTTTATTTATTCTTAGTTTTTTTCTGGGCAACACTGTATTCAACAGAATAAACTCCAATTATCTATCACGAAAGTTAGAAGTAGCTGCGGTTTCTTGTTTGGCATTTGAACCCAACTTCAGATTTAGACATAGGTTAGATTTATGATTTAGCTCCATCATAAATACATTATAATTTAGGTCAGCATTACAGTGAGAGGTGGCTTTGTATTTTCATTATGTAAACTTTATTACTTTATAATTCACTATATGATAAGATAATGTCTTGTTGTAATATTTTAAAAAAAACAACGATCTGACATTCATATGCAGTATATACGTTACTCATAACAGATACACAATTTATAATATTTTTTCTATTCCCAGCCAATCTCCGAAATAGTTGGAGCCATATTCCCGGGAATTTATAGTTTGAATGGCGAGTAACGTAGGTTTCACAGAGATTAAATTAAAAAAAGGATAAATTCGCTATTTTCTGCTGTAAATATTTCGATTTTATTGAATATACAAGTTAATCATCATTGTCTTTAATAAATGCAGTATTTAGAATAAATCGCAACATCTTCAGTCCTAAATGAAATATTCAATTCGATATCCCTAATATTATATAAAAAATCAACTACTGACTTTCAAGGTTGGGTTCAAATTCGACTCACGTAGAATGAAGAAATATTTTAGCGTGGTAGAAGCTATATGCAATGTACTTACATAACGAAATCAATATCATGTAAATGTGAACTCTTGAACGTGACAGGAACTATGATACCACTAGATTAACTCTTGTTCCGAACGCTAGTATGATTTTGGACTAGAACCCACATAGCTAAATCCACTAAATTCACAATTTTAATAGAAACTTTACTTTTAATAGTACCATAATACAAGCCCGTCACAAAATGACTATTTAATACTTTATATGTTATTGCAAAGAAAAGTATATAGATTCTTTCGTAAATAAATCTAAAAATAGAACTTCATCTAAGATATTTCTGTATGCGCTTGTAGTGTAGTTATTCAAGTAAAGTATAAAATACAACACGTTCGGGAACGTATATCATACTTAAGCGCGTTCGCGATTTTACGTAGTAAATGCATAAAGGATACTGGCAAATGTTATTTTGACTAAAATACGTGCCCACTTCACACGAGTTAAAATTAAAGATAATATTATTATCATTTTTACTAACTTATTTTTGGTTATTTTAAGTTAGCTTATCTCAAATATTAAATTTTATTTTATTTAAAGAAAAGAGATAAAATCAATGCTGGATTCTGTCCTTGTAACCCTCTTTATTGGAAAGTTATTAAGTGGCCATAAATTATTGTGTAGGTTGCGCAAACTTACTGGTTTTCTAGTTTTGGGTACCTATTACAAAATATCACGTGAAGCAATAATGAGGGAACTCCGGCAAAACCTTCGTTCGCCGAATTCATAAATCATTCACATCCGCTCTCAGCTTTCTAAGTGTCAAAACGTTTTATGGTTGGATCCACTTTAATTTATTTTCTTATACGTAAGATTTAAAAAGGTAGAAGATTGAGCTCCAATCTGATCTTTAATGATAAAAGATACGCTTCTCTCAACGAATATCCGTTGTACGTTTTCAGTACTCGTGAATAAATCCTTTCCCTGCATCATCCTTATATTTTAATTATCGTCTTATCCTTAGAAGATTAATCAAATAACATTTACGGTTCTGGCGACCCTATTCAACGCAGAAAATACACTGCAAAATTATTATAACCTTTATGCTATTATTTGGATAAATGATTACAGTTATATCTTATAAAGTACTTACAGATTTTGTAATACGAATAAATTGTGTTAAAAAAATATAAAACAGTGTCATTAAAAATCATATCGCAATCACAGCTTGGTCCTATGTTAGTCGAAACTTGCTCACCTAAGACTCAAATTATTAAACGATGTACAGAAAATAATGATATAAGACGAATCAACCTCTGGTATACCGGGGGAAGGAAGTTGATTAAGAACTGACATAAACAGATTTTATAAGAGGAATGATACCGAATTTACTGAATATTAAATAAAGTTTACAACTCAGTTTTGGTGCTAAAAGTCTTCCGGTTTCGGTAATTCTGTTAGCTGTTTATGTTCACAGTTCTACTTGAAATTAGATTCAGCGAATCGTAACAGATCACAAAAGCAGAGACATCAGAACATTTTACTCTAAATTACTAACAAACTTCCAAACATTATTATATATTGTTACGCGTTGCGAGATCTCATTCAACATTATAAGATTTTAAATAAATAAAATATTCTATGTGAAAATTGAGCTGCGGCCCGAGGCAATCGAAAAATGAAAATGTAAAATTGAGACTATTTGAAAATAATTAATTTTTCGCGAGCAATATACGTTACTTCCTGCGAACATAATAATTTAACAAAGGTCCGTCCAACTTTCTTTTGGTTTCAAAACCTACGTTTAAATATCCGCGAATTTATTATATTTATTAGGCATTAGTTACCCTGAAGTATCTTTCACGGCGAATTCATAGACATTCATCACATTTCATTTAAAATCTACATCATAACACCTCAATATTTTGTTCATATGTATTGCAGTCAGGCAAATTATAAAAAATAATTCAAATAATTAGATAAAAAAAAACATATTTTATATATTTTGATGTGTTATGATATGGTCACATATTATATTGTATGTTATCTGAAAGGATTTAGAAAATATCGAAAGCTGAGAAGTTTGTCGACAGCTAGGAAGGAAGCCAATTGATTTACAGCGGAAAGTGGAGGAGCTTGCAGCCACTGTGTAAACAATTTTCACTTTTTTTACTGATAATAAATAAGCTTTTGATCTTTTTACAACATTTTTACGACGAAACACTTTTATGTCTAATGAACTTAAGTAGTAATAACTTTAAAACTAGCATCTAACAATAAAACTTCAAAAAATCTATGGAAACAGTGTTTGAAATACCATATAAAATAAATATATTCATCTAGCAGGTGTATATGATATCCATATGATTGTAAAAAGTCACCTGCTACGGTCATATGAGTTTATATAAATATTTAACTAGCTCAGATGTGTAATTTCCCTCGTAAGCTTTTGTGTAATATTTCTGTAATTAATTATCATCTTTATTGTATGCGCTTTACTTTTCAAAGTTTGTTAAAATTATACAGTGGTTTAAATAAAGCTATAAGACTCATCTAAAGAAAACGTATAATTCTTCAGTAATGTAGCACATTGTATTGCGAAATACAAGCCATTGAGCCATAAAAGTTACAGTTAGCATTAGTGCAAGTCAACATTCAGTTTAACAACGAAGTTTGTATCAACACCGAGAGCAAAATTTAAATTCGGTACCATAATTTCGTTTTCATTATATAAGTTTATATTAGTTCCGAGGCACTGGGGAGAAAAGTTTTAAGTTTTACACAATTTATTGGATTTTGTATTTAACTGAGCATGATACAGGCGCTTTGTTGCAATATTTGTTAAAATTTGAATAAATTATAACGATAATAAGAATTTTGTGAATGAGTATATGGGTGGATGATAAAACCCTTCACTATTCAGATTCAGATGATATAAGATTTACATTGTATGTTGTCGCTATGGCTGTTAGATGATCAGGTCTGGTATTTAGGGTATGAATGACATACATATTCATTAAACGAAAGATTTTTCTCTATTAGATTTTAATAATTAATTGTATAAAAGGGTTTACTTAATTACTCTGGACTTATTAAACAAGAAACTAAAGAACAATACTCTTTACTCCTCGAAGTCAACTACTTATTAAAGTAGAGATACTATATTATAGTATTAGCATCCAAACTTCATATGACTAAAGTTTCATATCAATACCACATACAACTAGAAGTATGGTACCTTCTAAGATCTAATTATAATGTTAGAAAGTTTTCAAACAACATTACAGCAACTCTAACACATTCTTTCAATACAACTTTACCTCAAAAAAGGTACAAAACATATTCATAGAAAAAATATATACATATTATAAATAATAATTTATAGACCGCAGAGAGCCGCGCTTTTGCTGGTAACAATTTCTTTCCAAAATCTATATCATATGAAAGTTAATTCTCTAAATAAACTTCCTAAGATTATAATGAATGCACTGGGCCTTGAACCGTTATTTGCGGCTAAACGCCCAACTGAAGTTTTTTATAAAAATTCTACAGACCGGTAATTTTAAAGTATGATGAAAATTCTAACGGATTACTTGATCCTCAAGGATATTATAATACATAATTGCCATAGTAAATGGTAATTTGGTGGGTGTCTCTATCTAGAATAGTGAAATATATAAGTGAATATTCTGTGAATTCTCAACTGGCTGGATATAATTTTGGTTGTTACATATATTAAGAATTATTACTATTATATCTTTTTTAATATTAAGTCTGTTGAGGGGTTTTGTGATATTTTTCTATTTATCTGCACTATCGCTAGCTTCAGCGAACATTGAAAAATTTGTTTGAAATTAAAGAAACTGTGATAAAATACAAACTATAGTTAATGAATCCTAAATTAATTCAGGCAGTCAGTAAAAAATAAAGATAATTTAAGCACACTGAACATTTTGTTGTGAAATTCGATTCTTTGATAGAATACGGAAGAATACGTGAGATTTATAACTTCTGGTAATTGCATCGTTTAACAACTCTTGAAGCATTTAAGCTTCTCTACTTCTTTCATAAGATTTAAAGCGTTTCAAACGATGCAGCAGGGATAACTCACGCTTTTGATGTTGCAACGAAATATTCTGCTCGCATTTAAAATATAAACTCCTAGCTCATTTTCGTGTAAATTGAATAAAAATAAAGTAAATACGCTATATGTTATTGGATGTTCCAGCAACATGCTTAAGACTTTTGTCAATAGTATTAGAAGTATTAAACATATACCAATATAAAAGTATAAGATTATATTTTTATATACCAAATATTTTTAAAATTAAAGGAAACTCGAAGATTTTAGATGTCTTATTAGTTTAATCAAAAATTTCTGGTATTGAACCACTAAATAAGCGTCAGGTGTTGAATGGTGGTTGAATAGTCACAAATGAGTTGCTTTACACCGATAAATGCCCATGATTCTCGAATGTAGGCTACATATCACGTAATTATCGGAAGGCCTTTGAATATTTCTTAGCATGTTTACAATAAGGTTATATAGCTTCAACAAAGTGTAACTTGGAAAAGAGTAATTCTAGGATCGCAAATAACGAATTTGCCTATCCTTTCTAAGAAGTCCAATTACAGGCTAAGATTTGAGTTGTATTTAGGCCTCTAATATTTAATAATTAATGACGCTCCTAGCACTTCTACTCGTATATTAAGTTTATATACTATACTGCCAACTGTTAGATGTTTTTGTATAACTCTTAGAGGGACATTTTGAATATCATCATTTAATATTGCAGTTTACACATTTGTGTGTGGTTCATTGGTTTGTTCTGTGGCAAGTTAATAGAGGACTAGTCTTCTATGCTCTATTTTATTATTAACGTTGCAATTAAATTTGAATGTTTCAGTTTTCTCGTAATAGGCGAAACAATAAACTAGGGAAAGTGCCACCAAATTATTTGCCTATTTTAATGTAAAGATCATATAGTAAAACAAATACTAAAGACGCATCGCGCGTGTCATCCTTAAGTAGGCTAGGTCCCAGGGGCTTTGTATCTTCGAAGTTCTGACCTATTCAAAGGCATTCACTGCATGCAACCTTATTCAGCGCAATCTCAACTAGTTCACAGATTTTCCGTTTATTAGGACATTTATATAGAGCAAACAATCTGGCGGTTATCGTGTATTTTTATTTATGCCAAGAAACTGGTATTATTTTTATAAATTATTATATAAATCATCATCATCTGTTCTGTGCTTAATTAAGGGTATATAAAGTTATTTTTATAGTATTACCTGTATTTTTTAAATATGTAACATTAGTGATCTATATTTTTTAGACTGAACTAATTGTTATTTATACAAATTAAAAATGTCTAAAGAAGTGTTTTTAAACATTCACGACATTCGTCATTTTTATATATATATTTTGGGGAATATACAATAATTTCAGTTGGCCCTTGATTAAAAACGAAAAAAGAACCTCTTTAATATTAAACCCATACCATTCTTCAGGAACAATGAAAGTTTCAAATTAAAATTTAAACTGAAAACAAAACACCTGTAGCGCGGAGCTAATAACTCAGTGACCTAGAAATTTGTTACACAAACAATCGATAGTGTATTTAACTTTTTTTATTAACAGTATTATAAGAAATGCCTTAGAATTTCAAAATCCCTGATTTGAAAATTCTTGGAGGAAATTAATGATCGCTCTTCTGGTCTAAAAAATAAACATTTGGACTAATAACGCTAATGTGGATGTCGTAAAGTCGAAATATTCATGTTTTAATTGTATTTTACCCGCCAATTTACAGATTTGATGATAATGAATAGCAAAAATAAAACGAAAACTTTTAAATTTATTTCTTTCAAATACGTTGTTTAGTTTTATATGCTAGTACAGTATGATTAAACTTGTAGAAGGTATACCTACAAATTTTTCCCCCTTTTTTATTCATAAAACATGAAAGTATTTATTATCAAAATAAATTAATGTATTGACAAAGAGTAGAAACGGATACTAATTAATTTGTCATTGTCTATTTATACACGATACGACAAAAAGTTTCGTATCAATAAATCTAATAAATTTTATGAACATTTTCTTTGTAGCTCTTTCGAAATAGTTATTGTATTACTGCAAATAGACTCGTATTATATGACGTAACTAAAGCAATCTATAGTGGTTAGATCACTAGAGGATATCCAGGTCATAGAATAAGCAATTCGTTCTATCTATGGATCTCATTATCTATAATACCGATTGTGGTCTACGCCTTAGGGAGATCTAAAATATTTGTCTCATTCAAATTACTTAAAATCATTGTACTATTGATAAAATATTAGCTCAAACATTTCAAATTTAAGCTTTTATACCTAGCATTAAAGTTGAAGATGCCAATGACCATGTCTCTGATGATGGATTAGAATAAACACTATGACATATAGAAATATAAATAATTTAAAGACTAGCGCAGTTAATAACTATTCCTTGTATGACAATGGTACTTTATTACTAGAACTCATTAAACAAAAATTGTTTTTTGAAATAAAATACTTTACTAAACCATTATCTTCTGAATACTTATTTACTTCGATGTGATATTGCAGTTGAAAGCAGATTTATAGTAAACCCTAAACGCCATTTATAAATATAAAAAAATTACATATTATTTGAATTTTTGATAGATAATTAATTTATTAATAATTATTTTTTTATGTAAACAATTAATTTGCCTTTGGGTTTTTTACTAGAATTGTTATCGTGCTTTCGCATCTGTCACTGTCAGACGGAGTAAGATCTGCGGAGCTGAGTAATTTCCGATTGATTTATCCAGATTACAATTTCTTTCCACCGCTAAAATATAAATAGTATTTTTCTGAACTTTTTATTACTGCACATATAAAAAGTCATATTAATTTTAAAATAATGCATAGTAATCTTAATAATGAAATAATTTGAACTTTAACACATCAAAAGCCTCTGCCAGACTTTTTGAAATGGAGAGTTTTGTGTAATGGTCATTTTCAGAGGAGTAAAAGGTGTACCTGGGAGTACGCGATGACACAACCTAATGATAATAATTATTAAATGTTGATTATTAATTTTGACTGATGACTATTTAACTGTTCATTTTTATTTCTATTTATTGTCATCTTTATATATGTGTTTAGTTCAGGAAAGGTGGATTTTTACATCCCAAGGGTTCGCAAACATAATTCAACAAACTGTGCAAACATCCTTGCATCTATCATTGTCGACTGAAGAAATCCAAGTAGTTTTTAAAATCCAATAGTAAATTTTCTTGAAAGTTCGCGAGCTCCTAATAAACTGAGATAGTTTGTCACCATTTAAATTGAATTTACGAATTTAAATTGAATTGAATCTTGAACATCGTTACGAAACTTTTTTTCATTAAATATTCGTCTTACTTTATTATTTGTTGTTCTATAATATACTTTTATCCACTTTTGTAAATATTAATATTCACAAACAAATAATCTAATATTAGGTTCGTAGTTATTGTAGAGCACTTTTAACTATACAGATTTTATTGAATAAGCACTAAGATATAAGCTGTACTTCTTAAACCATTAATAATTATAATCTTAACTTCTCAGTTAACAGATATACAAGTATTTACATAGCAAAATCGAACATATTCTAATGCACATATAAATGAATATGAGAAAAGTTTCGTATAAACAAAACAGTTTTGCAAAAATCAAAAGACCATACTTTGAATAAGAATCTCGTAATTATTAATTAATTACAAACACAAGGACCACGTGTAACGCACATGTTCTAGATAAAGAGGGACTCTTTAACGACTTTCCACGCTAACAATTTCACGGAATGTTATAACAATCCAATTTATATAGCTGCAGATAACGTTATTCGAAAGAATTGAAATAGTTTTTTAAGGACAAATTATTATAACTCCTTCAGATATCGTTATATCGGGACAAGTAAGGAACTTGTTTTTTATAAAACGTCGACAAAAATAGTTTTTGATTTTTTCATACTTGGGAGTTTAAACACTAAACGAAATGCATATATCATTGCGGCAGACACACGGTAAAGAGTTGAAATGTCATACATTATGACCTAACAAAAATACCAAAAACGATTCGCCTACATTTCCTTATTAATTTGGTAAAAGTGGCGTCTATAACGATGGCAATCTTTATCAAAGAAGCAAAATCAATTCACTGTGGATTAATGACTGTTAATTTAAAAGGGACACCTATTTTTAAATCTTTTTTCTGTTAATAGTCCTAAAATATTAAAAAAAAACAGATCGTTACGAAAGGGTTAAATTAATTAATGACTTTATTAAACCATCACTAGTACTAATGGTTATAAGTTCGAATACAAACTTTTCAATCAAAGTCCAGTTCGGAGTTGATATTAATTAATTGACTAAAGCCATTCAAGTTGAGTAACCCAACAAATTGAGGATGTAAGGTTAATTTGTTATACACATCCTATCTAAATAGTTTTCTAGTTATATTCTTAGTACCAATTCATATAGAACTTGCATTAACAAAAAGATAAGTACATTTTTATTTTCCTTTAATTATAGGTTTACTAAAACATGGAGGCAGCCTGAGAAATTTTGCTCTAAAAGATACCTTAATTTGCATAATGTAAAAAATATTAATTAAACTATATAACCACCAAATAAGAATAAAGTTAAATGGTTACTTCCTCTCAGTATGTCTTTGCTACAGACTAAAATACAGACAATTCCAACCATATTTTAAAAACTTAAAGTGTAAAATGCAATGGCGCAAAACGTATCGTTCGTGTTTTGTTTGTAATAAGCGCACTTTCTCACGCTTAGTTCTTTGCTTCTACGTTTATTTTATTGTTATGATACATCTACTAATATTAAATTGACACTTAAACTTATGACAATAAATATTTATTTGAGATGAATTAAAGTATACGCTTTCGATTTTATAAAACGTGAAAATGAAGGGGTGTAATTCTTATTTCCTATGCATCTGTTTTGCTGCTCATAAACATTATGATTCATTGTATATTAAAAATGTATTAGGAATGTCTACAGCTCCTACGAAAAAATAATTTAGATGGTAAGGACCATGTTGGGTCAGGCTCGTTTAGCTTTCAATTGCGATGCCAATCTATTTATTTGTACTTCAAGCCTCCATATTCTTTCAGACTAAAGTTTATACATGAATTTCAAGACTTATTTATCTACAAACCGTGTTTTCAGTTATTGTAATATATTTTTTAAGCTTGTAAACTGTTTTTAGCATAATGTTATACGTAAATAAATTATCTCGTCTCTATATTGGACTCCGGCAAAACGAAATTAAAATAAAGAAATGGATAATTTATATTTTAAACGAAATTAATTATTCAATTTCGCTACTGCCTACGAATCCTGTGATGAAATTTTCGTTAATTTTATCTTAATATAAGGTATTCAACAAATTATTTGTACTCGTAGCTGCCATAAAGGTATTTAATTACCATCAATCAAATACAGGAGCATACTAAACAACTTTCTAAATAATTAAGAAAGCCTTGGTCCATCGATGTAACATTAATTGACTCGACTTCGTTTAATTAAATTTTCCTAATAAAATCTTTTCTAGCCTTGCCATAGGTAAAGTGAAAGACAGATCATATAAAAAAAACATGATAAAGGTAATAAATAAATGCCCAGTGTGTTTAGGGCTACGTATCTCTCGAAAATATTTATATAAATATATCATTACAATTATTATTAAAAAAATGAAATTAAAATTTCAAATAAACAGTGTGGTTAATAGCTAAAATACTTAAAACTTTTTCTAACACATAATTTCACTGACACAAAAGTTATGAAAATATAATATTTTATATAGAAAATAATGAAACTTAACATCTATGTATAAAGAAATACAATAGTAGCATACAATTTAAATGAAAACAATGGCAATTTAAGGATGATAGGCAGTCTTGCCTCATTTTATTTTATTTTGGCTCGGTCACACTAACTTCTATTGAACAATAAAAAATACAAAATGACAATTTGCCTAAGGTTATTCGTAAATATTATTATTATTTATTTCAGTAACAAGGTTATATATGCTACGTCAATTTACAAAGGTTCACTACTTCCTGTGAGAATGCGGTATCTGTTTATTTTCCTTAGCCTGTGGACGCGAGCAGGCGGTAATGAATGGAGCTTATTTTGTTTTGCTCGGCTTGTCGGTGGGAACAGTGGGAAATTTTGTTTTGTATATTAAATTTACGAACGTTAAAAACATTTACTTTCGTAAATGTACCTAAACTAAGTATTGTTGGAATCAAAATAGTTTTCATTCAAAACAAAGAAAATTTTATGAAAATTTGCAATTTCATCATATCAATTAATATATTACATTTAAGTACAGATATCAGAAATAAGATTACATTATAATGAGATATGTTTTAAGAGAATATATATCAAAATAAGATAAAATTAAGACGTAACCCTGTTTGTGAGGTCCTTCAAATTATATTTATACGTTAGGATAAGGATATTGGTAAAAACAGCGATTCGTTTCAACATAATGGAATATTTGGCCTTTGTTACAATCATATTATAGTAAATTTAATTTATTATTTATATGACTATATGATGGCAACTCAGAGACATCTCATCTCAACCAAACAATAGTATCTAATCAAAATACAATACATATTGTATAGACCTTTGCATGGCCCATTCACCTGACTTTTTCGAGCATATAAATAATACCGATTGTTTGTCATCAAGAAATAAGACATTGTGATACCTTTTCATTATTATATTAGTATTTACGTCATACAGAGATCATAATATCATGTAATGTTAAAAACCTATCAATATCAATATGCATTTTGTTTATGATTCTGAAGTCTTTTTTAGGTCGTCAAGTACACATTAGGCAGCCTACGTTGCAATAGCATATACGCTTTCTAATGAAGGTAAGTATTAAAGCACTTTGCATATTGGATAGTTACCTCAGGGAGTTTTACGATTCACAACTAACGGACCGATAATGTGTTACCAGGAAATGTATAAAATATTAATGATTTGTGGTAATTTATGATTATATTCTGGTAAATCCCATTTCTAATTTGTAACTAGGAGAATGATTTGAATTCTCATAGTTTGAATTGTGAAGGAAAGAATCAGAAATAGTTAAGATTTTAAATTTCGTAAGGGTGGTAAATTACTTTAATTTTTTACGGTATTCAAAATCTATTTCAAGGCTCCATCAACAATATATATCGTATTTAATTGGTTCAGAACTACATTTCCGATAAATTTGTCCCTTTTGAAAATCTTGACGTTGTTTATAACTTGAAAAGTTTCATTTGAAAGTTACGAAGTTAAATGAATAACTTAATATTTCTCTTCAACTCTTTATAAGATTATGCAAACATCAAAGTGCAGTGAAACTTGTCTAATTGGTGCACACGTTAATTGGCCCGAATTTGTCAGCGTCATCCAATTTAGCTGCTGGCAATACTGTCTCTCAGTGCGGCTATATTACGGTTCGAGTCAAAATTATAAAGCATTCATGAACCTTGCTAATAATATTGCAACTACATGAACAGCTCGCTGGGAGTATCTTGCTTATATGCATTTAAAAATTGTGGAATTCTCTAGAATCCATTAAGAATCATCTATGATCGAATAAGAAAGCTTTTGCTGAATCATGTATTTTTGTGGGTAGTTAATTTTGTCTTGCCATGATTTTTAGGAGATTGTGAAAATAATGAAAATTAATTGCACAATCTGGTCATTTGATTTACCATTCAGATATTATTGCCTTATGGTTTTCAGGCAGGCTTTTAGAGAATAATCATTTTTTAAGTAGGGACAAAATTTTGTCATGTAAGGTAACTTTACGTGACTTATCTATTAAAAGCCGACATGCGATAAGCAGTCTTTTTTTTCGCATAAAGTCTATAAAAAATCCTGATAATAGTTAAAGGCAGCTTCAGTACATAGTTTTCTTTGCTGTCATTGTTAAAGTGTGAATAATATTAAAACGAACAATTAATATTACGAACGAAACAAAAAATGAATATTACGAACATCAAAAGTAATAAAGACTTTCCATTTGCCTTTTACAAGATCTCTTCGGGTCCTTACCTAATTAGAGTAAAATTATTAGTATAGTTCGCTTTTTAATACATAATGGAATACTTTAAAGTTTATGAAATAATTAATATTATGTGAATATTAATATTAAATCATTTAACATAATTATACAAAATTCTTGAAACTTATATACTCGTACTATTCGAAAGAGACTCCTTTGTTTAGTTTTACGGTAACCATGAACAATTGTAATGATTGAAACATGAAATTCGAATTTCAAATAAACCCAAGCTCGAGGGAAAAACTATAAATATTCGATCACGCAGATGCAATTTCAACCGCTATCATTCTACCCGTCTGGTTTCGTTGCAACTATCGAAACATGTGTAGGGAATTTCAAAAGAATTTCGTAGCATTTATTTGCTTTATGTTATAAACGTTTCTCTACGTTTGTTAATTCAAAAGTAAAGCAACTGTAAACATAGTCTTACAACAATTATTAAATTACCCAAAAATATGTTTAGATATTTCATTAGACATACGTAATTGCTGAAATGTTAAGTCAAAGGATCAAAAGACAAAAAGTACGAGGCTGTAGTTGACATAACAAAATTCCCTTTTCTACGTAGGAACCTACAATAGATGGATCGTTCTTTAACTGTAATAGAGCTATATAAAATATTCAAAAACAAACATCAATATTCTACACAGTTTATAATGAGAATTTTTGTTCAAAGATACTTTCTAATGCATTGTTAGTACATTTGTTAGAAACAATTCCATGAATGTAGAAGTAATGAAATGAGGTTGCAAAATATTAAAATTTTTATTTAACGCAATATTGTTATTGATTAACGGTTTCTTTCATTTCATGGGATATATGTATACATTTAGTAGGTTCTGCCAGCAGCTTCGACCACATTCATTTTGACTTTTACACCTTGAGTTATATTATTTGACTTTTAATTAGGGTCCCTATTTTTTTGAAAATATAATAAAGTATTCCTCAATAAATATACTATCCAACACTGAAACTAATTTTCAAATTGAACCAGTGGCTCCTGAGATTAGCGCGTTCAAACAATGAAACAAATTCTTCAGCTTTATAATATTAGTATAGGCTTTTTGACATACCCAAATATATTACATATATTGTATAATTTTAATTCTAAGTACACGTAATATTTTCAAAATGATTCCATGTTGTCGACTCTCGTGTGCATAAATAATTTGACAACTAATGTTCGGTTGGTCACACTGAAGTCAAGTATTTTGTACGTATCTTAATTCTATATCATCTCAGTGATCGCTTATATTGAGACCTTTGATAATACGGGAATAATGTAGTTCATATCATAAATTAAAGGCGTCTTCTTCACTGTCATAGATTGTACCGCACTAAAAGTTTATCTGTGGAAATAAAAGACAGCTTTGATATTATATATCGCCTAAATCGATATTGAGATCTAAACAAAACATCGTTATAATTTTACAACCAACTTTTTGATAAAACATTTGCATTATCGGCTTTTCTATAGAATATTCTTTCAGTTAGAAACTATTGTGAGGAATATATTCAACCCACGTATTGCCTGCAGTCCCAAAGCAAAACGATGTGATCTCTTCTCTTTGAATAAACGAAACTCGAAAGTTACCTACCGTTTATCCGGGCCCGGCCTATGTGAAATGTGAATATTAAACCTCTTTGAATATATATATGTTTTACTCAATACTTAACTTTCAGTTTATAATATAATTGATTAATTAACGATATTCGGAAAAGTATGAACGAGCATTGGTGGAAATAAATTCGTTTATTGTAACTGCGGTCAATTCCATGGTAAGGTTTATTTATTCCAAAATTATTACGTTACAATGATTCTGAATAAACTATATAGTTAAAAAAGCAAATACTTATTAATATATTATAAATAACCTATAAACGTCGCCTTTCATGGTTATTGGAGCATAATACATAACATTAATGATTGAAGTTTTACCAAGGATTTTGATGTTTAATAATATTCGGAAGTGATTGAAGATTTTTTTAATAAAATATAACTACATATCACGATTGCTAAGAATGGAACACTTAAAACATCACGTCGCCATTATTATGAATTTGTTATAAACACTGCACAAATAATGTCACTAGATTCAGAAAATGATTGCGAATGATATACCTTTCCTGGTAAACGAAGTGAAAACTCTACCAACGATTTTAATATCCCGTAAAATGAAACCATTTTAGTTGAAGAATAAAGAATTATAAAAAACCCGGATCTTCAGGATACTATAATTTAGGGCACTAAACTTGATAAGTATTTTAATTTAAACATTATCTGTATTTTGTACTTTTGTGCCATGACCATAGAGTTAATATTCCACAGAATATAAAACTAAGAAAGTCCTACACGTGCGCAACCTGCACTGTGCACGTGTAGTGCTGCAACCGTTGAACATCTGTACGGATTCACTGCTCTATCTGAGACCCTTTAAATAAGTGAAGAATGATGAAACACTATATAAAGATACAGATTAATTCTTTCAAACAGCAATTAATCAGTAATTAAACAGCTATACAACAACAATAATGACGGAATGTCTTCAATATATCGAAATTTATTGTTAATTAGATAGCTATGTACAAGTCTTTTCTAAAATTGTCATCATTTTTGTATACTTTGAAAAGCATGTTTATCTATTTTTTATAATAATAGGATTAGTAGAAAAACATAAATGATATTCCTAATAAAAAAGCAGTAGACATGAATAAGTCATGTTTTTACTACGACAATATTAATGAGGCCGGCTTGTTGCTGGACGTCATGACTTTGCTATGACGCGGACGCTCGAAACAAAAAGAGCACACTGAACAAAGGATTGTTACGTATCATATACATTATAAAAACAAAGGAGGTTGTATATTCATAGTATGTTTAAAAAATAAGAAAATGTTGTCTGAAGTCATCTTTTTTAGTAAAAATTATAAAGAACCATATTAGACGAATAAGACAAATACTCTTAATTAATGTATAATTAATGGGCATAGACATATCTTCAAAGCAAAGGCAAAACTGTTCTCAGCGGTAATATTGTTGAAACCATTGGAGGAAATTATTGTTGAAACGCCACAAAATATACCCAAATACATCTAACTCTTGCATTTTTAATGTTGTATACGATCGTATTTATGATTTTAATAATATTTGCGATTTAGCCTACGGTTGTATAAAACTGTTTTTAATATTGTTTTAAGCCCTTATTAAAAGATCCTTCTTACGTAAATTACCATTTGTTAATTATAATAAAACTTGTCACACCGGTGCGTGTAAAAGGGAATGTTGTTACTATCCAGCATAGGCCTTCCCCAGAGTTCACCATAGGTTACGATGGTGCGCTTGCCTTTTCCAGGTACGAACCCTATCTTCCTAATATCGTCCTCTCATCTTCGACGTTTTCTTCACTTACTTCTTTTGCAAAGTCTCGGGTAGCTCTCTCTCAAGTCTTTAGATTGCTTGTCCGTGCTACTCCTAATTGCCCACCTTCATTTTAGTTTTCACATACAGATAGTAACATCTGTGTTTCTTATTTGCCTTCTTATTGTATCAAGTTTTATTCTATTGCGATTTGTAAAACACCAGGTTTAGCCTCCGTATGTACAAGCAGAGTAAAACATGGTCAATTCTAAAACAATTTTATTGATCACAAAATATTTAGGATCAAATACTATTAAACGTAGGTAATTTTTTAAAACATTTGCAGCCTTGCTACCTGTACTCAATACTTGGTCTATTGTAATTAATAGAGAAAATATAGGAGCCGAATTAATAACATATCTAAATAGTTTAACAATCACACAAAGATTCAGGTCTTCATTATTACATCAGGCAACGACAAGATTATATAAAAATTTGATTTGAATCCTACAACCACAGCTAGGATAACAATAAATAGCAATACAATATTGCTTGTTGGTTACAAGTGAAATCCACCGCGTATTAAAAGTGAATTAAATTTATAAATAACACTAGATACATTGTAAACATTGTTTCAAACACTTTGTGAATAACATTTCCTTTATATTTAACAAAATTACTATCCAACAGACAAGTAATTGAATAATTTGTCACCAATTGTAGGTCGTAAAATAAAATAATGATTTAGAGTGGCGTTTGTTACTGGAAATACAAATGTCCCGATATTAAACAGTAGGCCGCGATAAATCGTGACCCAGGTAGAATTTCCTTCAATGTGACAAGTATCATGAATTCTCTTTGCGATTCATTTAATGACTTCTGTACACAATACTGTACAGGAAATCGATATATTCTACAGCAGGTGTGTGTTAAAATGCATATTTTATTGCTATACGAGTATATATATATATATATATATATATATCTTTTTAGACTTTAAGCTATCTATTTTATATTTAAAAAAGTGAAGTAGTAGTTGGAAACTTTTATTCAATGGTTTGTCAATCTATTATTAGAGATATTGCCTACAATTAGTGTTATGAATTAACTATCTCAATCAATTAGTCCCTACTTGTAAAGAGTACTTTAAAAGGTTCTCATGGCTGGTAAAAATTTTAAAAATATACTGAAGCACAAGTTTCTTTTCGTTTTCAATAATAAGTACGGTTTAGTTTGAGCACTCAGCAGACACCAGTAATGTTGTCTGATATTTAATCATTAATAATAGTTAAAAATACTGAGTGTAAACAATGGAATTGTTTTAGACAAATAAGATCACGTTAAATTAAGGTATCCAAATCTTAATTAAGTTAAGGAAGTCCACATATTTTTAATGACATACTACTTAATAAGAATACAACAAAAGCTTCTTCAAATACGTTTTATTAATCGGGTTCTTTATATAAACGAATTTTATATTAATGATACACGAATTGAATCCTTACAGGGTTTTTTTAATTGGCTTCAAAAAACTTATTATAAAAATTTCATTACAAAGAAAACAAAATAATCTATGAAATAAAAGTTTGACGTGAAAAGAAAAGGTAAGTGATAATAAGAAAAGGGTCGTAAGAGCTCGCTGATAGCCCAAGCCCTCGGGCCGATTTGTTATTCTTATCAAGATCTCTCTAACCGTGAACAACAGTGTATTGTTGGAAGTTCAACTTAAATACCTGCTAGAAAACGTCAAAAATAACCAAAACATAAGACAATATAATTTTTTTTAAAAATCTGAATGTTAGGATAGAGGAAAACGTAAACGTAAACTGTGATTTCGTAATGCAATAGCTCAATCTATTCGCTCCACATACTTCTGACCGTATAAAAGATAAAGAATAAAGATAAAATAATCTCATCCCCTGACATCCCTAAAACCACTGAACGGTTATACTTAAATAACAGAGTCACTGAAATACTAAATTCAAATTATTCGTTCTATTTACATACTATACATATTAACTTCTTAAAGTCACAGTTTTGAATTGTAAGTAAGAACGGAGTAAATCACTGATATTATATCATATTTTATTTTACTAAAAAGTTTGGATTTGAAGTTGAAAGGGGTTGAAAGTATTTTAAGTGTTGCCTTTGAGATTCGAGGCTCAACAGAGCCTAAATGGCAGCAGTTGTTTAAAGGATCATAGAGTATAGACTGAATACTCAACAAAGCAGGTAGCACACGGGTTGTACGTACCATGAACTACGGTATTTATAAGTGCGGAGCACAGAAGTCTACGACTGGAGCTTTTACCTCGTTGCCAATTAACTTTGTTAGGAATGAAATCTGAACACTATGCAACATATGAGTCACAGAAACATAACTTTCTATGTATTATGAAAATTGAAAAGTCGTTTACATGTATATAAAGGATGAGTAAAAACAATTATAAATCATTAATGTTTATAATGCTTTAGAAGTCGTTTTGCTTGTCAAATGAATCATTTTTGTTTTAGATACTCTCACAACACATAAGTTGATGTACCTACCTAAATTTGTTGTAAATCATTACAAACCAAAGATCGTGTGTGGAAGTTTTATAATACCGGATGGCCGACCTATCATCACCCTTATTTAATCATCAAATTTTATAATTACTTTGGTCAAATTAAATGTAAACGGACGATAATTCGATCGATGCTTAAAACGTGCTACGTAAAATGTTTGCGAAGCGACCGCTCTTAAACTATAAGTGTTGTATGAAGACTAGACCGACCCTTAAAGTGTAGAGAAGCTTAGTCTGCACTATTCGCTTTTTAATTTACAACGTATAAGTGCTATGACAAAGTAAAGGTGTCACAGTTATATGAACAGTCGTTATGTTTAGATATTTTATCAGAACAATTTTTCACTATATATGTATAAAACATATTTCGTGAGTCATAAGGTATATACGAGTATACATTTTCGTAACTCGTTATCTTCACTTGTATCAAAGCATCAATGCAATTTCATTTTCAAATCAATTTTTATCAACTTCTAGTTATTTTAACTTCTTGTTATACATAATAGTGCTGAACAAAATTAATAATTTTAAATATAATATGTAATAAACGCAGTATCATACACACAAAAATAATTGAGGACACATATTTTGACCTCTTGAAAGAGATGACACAATATTTATATCATAAAACTTTCATGAAAAATATAGTTGTTATAGAATTGCCCCAAATCAATCAATAATATCTAATATAAATAATATGTCACAAATATTTATAGATACGGATGATGTGATATGACATGTTTGTTGAAGACAACTCAGAAGATATACTATCGTTCTTAGTCAATATTCATCGCTTAAAAGCTTTAAAAAATATACTATATTTTATATCTAAGACAGGTGTACCACTTTTGTATGTCTATATAAAAACGATTTATATCATTTATGTAGTTCAATTCAGTTGAAAATTTGATTGAATTTAGAAACAATGGTCTGTTTCACACAGACGGTGTACTTGGGAAGTTTTATATTGATTGAATTAAAATATACATAAAAATCTCTAATATGTTTATAAATCCTGTATAACGTGCAGTAATTTTTATGTTTGTTTTTCCTTTGTAATTAGACTTAGTCCCATTGTATACAAAATGGTAAATCAAAATAAATTTAAATCTTTAGGAATTAAAAAACATGAACTCAAATTGACACTTTACATGTGCAACACTCGTATACCCGATAGCCTACCTAATAAATATATCAAATCATAATTGTCAGTCTTATTGTAGATAGACTACAGCTTGCTTCTCCGTTTTCTTAATTGCTTGAGGTAAGAGCTAATTTCGTTTTAAAAATTCTCTCAAAAGTGAGTACTAGAGGATTTTTAAGGCCATTAAAACATGATAGAAATTGTTAAAATATGTTTGTTGGTAAGCAACCATGTCATTAAAATTAAATATCTACTCCAAGTACAATTTAAAAAGCAGTAAATAACATCCGCGTGCAAGAGTTGGAATAAAATTTATAAATTTTTAACGAGTGAAACTTTTAATAATGATTTAGCGCGCTTCATTTTTTATACAAACTGCACTTTCATATTTATCTTTCTGTGATTGCATCACGTTAACTATTTTTTATCGCTTATTGTAATTGCTAAAAATGCATTTGCTTTTCCTATTTTATTAAGACAAAGCTATATATTTTTATACCCTTTGTTCACGATAAGCAATGTTTACCACAATATTAATAAAAAGCTGTAAGTTTTAATAGTAATTGTGCTGCAGGATCTAACTCACCCGTAAATAGCTGCGGCGCCTGCAATGGCCCCTCCACACTGCGCCGCGACGTACAGCGCTGCACGCAGCGGTGAAACGCGTCTACGGACACATAGCGCTGCTGACACTGCGGGGTTCACGTGTGCTCCTAATTTAAAAAAACTTTTACTTTAATACTTCAAGTATATATTTATTAAAACTTGGACACTTCTGATGTTTTAGTAAAGCCGTTTGTTTACTTAACTCTGCTCTTAAGGATTGCAGTGTTTTCAATCAGACATACCTTCGTTAATGAATAAGCTGTCAAATTCAAATAGAATTATTTATAATCCGATGAACCCGAAAATCGTGAAATTAGTGCGTAAAAATATACAAGCGTTTTGTTATTTCTAAATGTAGAAGATAGATATGACTGACGTTACAAATATGAAGATAGTCGCGTATTTAGTCTCATACATTAAAATTCTGCCTAGGTCACGAACGAAAGATCTTAACGCGTATTCCTAGTTACTTGAACTAGGAATATACTATGAATATTCCAAAAATGATTAAAAAATGGATGGACAGTTAAAATGAACAATTGAGAAGTCAATTATGTTAAAATGTTATGTAGCCGTATGGGGTATAATTTATCAATTTAGGCGACCCTCAACTAATCTATCGAGAGCCATCATAAAAAAGTGAAATAAAAGTAAAATATTTGTAGTTCTAACAGTAATAATTTTTTTAGGGTAACTACGTACTATATAGCATTTTTAACAACTTATTAATATCTGTAAAAGGACTTAATTTAAATTAATATATGATTGTATAGGATATTTTACTAACACATCTTGACAAAATTAATGTAAATGCCATGATAAGCACGTATATAACCATTTGCAGAAGCAGGCTGTGTTGTGTAGATTATTATAATTTCGTAAAACGACAGCCAATTACGTACAAAGTGCATACCATTTGCATACGCTTAAAGTTTATACCACAGGTTTACTCTAACGCTAAGCCACAGATTAGTACGAAAAGTTACGAATATCTGAGAAGACACAGATAAATACAAACTCTAGTGATTTCCAATATAAGTCTTATTCTATGGTAGTACCTACATAAACTATTAAGTGATGATAACGTAAATGTGTTTCGTTCTTGTCTAATAAAATAATTGAAGACTGTTAAGAAAAACATCTTAAAATATATTTTTGAGTTTAGCAAACACTTTGTTTTAAATCAATTGTTTTTCAATAATGCAGTACTCTTTTTTACCCCTAATACAAAATAGTAATAAGGTCATCAGTCAATAACTCATAATCTCAAGGATCGCATGGCATCCTGGACTCATAATTCATGTAAGTTTTTCTTTTCTGTAGTCTGTGGGACGCCACATAGCATGACGATGCTATGTTGCTTACTGCTGGAATTCATTTTAATATTTAAAATATTGTCTGCGGTATTCGCTACATTTTCTACCAAAAATAAACGCTTTCAAAGATTATGTTAATGCGGCATTGATATAAATAAGTATTTTCATGTCTTTACCAGTGTTTCTAACGAA
>JAOSYY010000016.1:935749-945806 GCA_025727935.1 Hebomoia glaucippe
AAGAAAAAATCGAGAGTTTGAGATTGTACACACACATATGTATACATATTTACTTAAAGTTTCTAATTATCATGTCGATTTCCAATTTTTGACGAAAGGCATATCAGTGCATATCAAAACTCTTTGTATTGCTTAAAGTTTATAACAATTTTTCATAGATGGCCAACATTACCGAAACATGAATTTAAATAAAGTTAATATTGATACATTCAAGAGGCTTACAAAATGTTAAAAGATTTAAATATTGGTTAGATACAGGAAAGTTGCCAATATGGGCCTACATAAAGAGGACCTGTTTACCGAAGCCCAGTTTCAGCCGTGTTTGACACGTAAACTTAATTGCGTTCAATATTTAGCTATCAATTGCAACTTGCCATTTAATAGATCGTGTAGTTAATCCTCTGGCTCAGATTTCATTTTATCTCTAACAAATATTAAGGTGTACCATAAGTTTTCTTTTCTTTTTAAGATCTTCACTAGCCATCTAACAGTCTAACAAATAATGAAATGAAATCATGAAGTTCCTTTTGTCGAATTGAAATTTACATACATAAGCACGGACATAAAAACTACGTTGGAACATTAATAAAACAGACAATACGCTCAAAATTATTCATTATCAACCTTGACAACTTACTAAAAACTCGAGAATCATTAAACTTTGAGAATGAACAAAGTCTAAAGTATTCACCATAATTTCGTGGAAACTTATTATAAAACCAACCTTTATAAAAAGTCAACCTTTATTACAATCTAACTTGTACCTCTAAAAGGTAAAATGTTGGCATTTTATTACAGACAACCAGAAACGTTGGAAATAACAAAATGGCAAGCGAATGAAATCTTAGCATGTCCTCAATATCTCGTTCGTGACGGGAATTTGTCATAAAAATAACAAGCTTATGATACAATAAACGGAAAATGCACAAAAGTATTAAGCATTCACAATTTTCTTTCATGGTACATTTATTTTCAAGAGCTATATTAAATTTAAAAAGTGGGATGATCCAAATGTTAATTTGTTTTTCGCAAAACAAATTTATATTAATACCCTACAATCGCTTTCAGGTCTGCAATCCAACCTGAAAACAAAGCTAATAAGTAACATCACCGAAATAGAATAACTATGTTTAACACTTGTTTACTTCGATTATTGTGTCTTGAAGTATTAGTAATTGTATTCCCATTAATCATAATATATGGACACTTTAAATACGTAGAGGACGTAAATCGATCGTCTCATTTCTGGCGTTCTCAAAATAGGGATGTTGACCCATTACAGCAAATTAGGGTGACGTCTGACAGTATATTTTAAAGGTTTATTACTATGATATTATACGCTAAGTTCAAAATTAGAACTCAATTGTTGGATCCTCGCGGACACGCGTTTTCGATTTGATATAATTTAAAATGTCATTGTTCCTGAGGGATGTCCTCGCTATTATAAATATTACGAGGGGATGAAAGGGTGAAGGGTAACACGTGTGATCTTAAAATATTATATGCGGAATATAACAACAACATTTATTTTAAGATTTTAGGTTGGTATAAATATTTACCACGATGAAAAAATTCAAAATTTATTCATAAAATAATAGAAGTTTATTAATTAAATTAATAATTAAAATGTTCTATTAAAGGCCGTAATCTTTCTACATATTTTGATGAATAATAATTATAGCTTCTTATACGTCGATGATATCAGGGACACTATCTACTTACTGCAAATAAATTTTAACAGCTCGAATCCATTGTATCGAAATAAAGATTACAAAAAAGAATAAATTACGAAGAACACCTGGCGTGTACACGAGCAGGTATAAAACATGCTGCGCCAATATAATGTATCGCATCTTTAGAGGTATTTATTATTATTCTTTCTTCACGTAGCTTTCAGCTTAAGTTTAATCTATTTTCTTTTTATTATAGTGTATAATAAATTGTTCGTTATTTACTTTGTTTTCATATTCGAAATATACAATTCTTGCGATGTAGTGAATTTATAATAATAATTTTGCATCGTAATAAAACCTAATCACTAGTAGCTGTTTATAAAATAAAATAAATATTTATAGTACTCAAAGCTTAGGTTATTAAATATGGGAAGATATGTTATCGTTAATCTTACCAGATATATGAGCAAAACATAAGGTTAAAGTTGCAATAGCGCAGCCGGAAGCGAGAGCCGTGGAAAGTAGAACAGCTGAGGCAGATGCACCGACGCCTGCTCCACCAGCTGCACCACACACGATAAAAACATACAAAAACGATGCGGCACACTCGGCTACCACGGCTTTCCACAATGACAAGGTCCGCACTTCCAACCTCGCGGGCACCCGACCCGATAAACTTGCGTCGTTCGCATTACCATCTCTACGTAAACACTCCAATTTTTCAAACAATGTCACTATATGTTGCTCTAAATTGTCATCCGTAATATTAAACGTTTGCTCACCCATTGTTAAATCACAATATCATTGTAATATTACAATATTTTATTACAAAAGTTCACTTGCTACGTCAGTATCGCAACATTGACGTCAAATTTCGCGCGTAAAGTGCAACGGACGCCCACGCGCTGTACGTCGTTATAACGTGGTCCGTAGCGCGGAGTGAATGAAGGATCACTGAGACTGAATGAAGCTGAGCGCGGGGGGTGCTACCCGCCACTTGTTACGCCCCCGCCGAAACCTGCACAAGGGCTGTGACGAGGGTGTAATCACAAGTGAACGATATAACAATTCAGCTTAATTGTGTTAGCCATTATCATATTTTAAAACTGTGGTTGAAGTTGTGTTAATTGATTGTAATGTTAAGTAAAAATGAGAAGAGTTAAATAAAAACTTCCAATGTACTAATAACTAATTTGCTCAGATGCTCATACGATTACATATTATTTTATGTCTGACCAGGTGACTGACTTTCAGATTTCACACACTTTACTATGTGCAATCCGATGCTTCACTCAGATGAAAATTTTGCTTATAGTATGCACGTGTTATATAAATTTGCTTTGTATTTTGATAAAATTTTAGTAATGTTTTATTGTCTACTGTCTTATCTTACTAAAAAATAAATTTATAGTATATGATTTTTATTATCAAAATATACTTAATTATTTCTTAATAAGAGCTATGAAATAGGAACATAATTTAAAAAATGTTGTATGTTTGTGTTTATCTTTTTTCCTAATCCCCGAAACAGCGGAACTAAGTTTGACGGGGCTTTCTCTGCACAAAAGCTAATGGTTTAATAAATAATTAAGGCTACAAAATTAAAACGATGACCACCGCATTATTTGACATTAGAATTTAGATTTTTAATAAATATAATGGTAGGTTTCGATTATTACTTATATTCTTTTCTGACCAATATTTAATATAGAAAAATGTAATTACAGTTTGTGGTTTAATTGTAACCTCTACCTTAGAGTAAAGCAGTGATTTATATGAAATCAAAATATTAATTATTTCTCAATTAACAAGGACCATAAATTTACTAAAGTAGTTGAAATAGTGGTAGTAGGTTAAATTTCTAACTTTTAAGTTACTCTGCGGTGTATGTTTCTGATTTATTATATGTTGCTTTTTTATTTATCGACATATAGAAAGAACAAATAATATTTTTTACAAATACGTCTTCTATATACGTATTAATTAAGCGCATGTAACTTGTACCTTAATGAAATTGTCTAAGCCAAGCCCTGCATATGATTATTTAAAATGTTTATCCTATGTAGATTTTAAATAAACAGCAGTTTTTGGAGGGCACAGGTATGATGAATTTATGGTGTGAGAGAGGTTGAAATTATGAAAAGAAAACATTGTAAATTATATAATACAACTTTAAATATGCTATGAATATAGCATGCATAGTATGAATATAGCTGTTGTAATCAGATTATCGGAATGTACCCCGCTGAAAATAACATAAAAAATGGAATGAAAATAATTTCATAACTTATAAATATTTTCTAATAAATTATTGGAAATACTTGAAAAACAGAAAATTATTTTATTCATAAAGTTCTCCATCTAGTATCTTACCATGTATACTCGTATGTATATCTCTTCGAAATGTATCCATAAGTATAACTGCCGCGCTACCCTATTTAATATTTATGGTATATCAACGATCACTTTATCACAACAGAGTAAATTTTAACTCCCTCTACAATTCATAAACTAGTAAAATTCTAAACTTGACATTTGGCAAGAATCTTGACAATTGACATAATTTTGTTGCAACTAAGCTATGTATATAATAGCGACCTCTATAGAATTTTATAGAAATTCGAAAAACATTTAATGGTGGTTTCTGTAGAGTAGCGAATATCGACTGATTGCGTCTATTTTTATTTGTATTTTGTAGTTAACTAATTTCAATTGCATTATTTAATGTTGTGGCTGCGGCCATAACATGCTTTCTTATGTCGGGCTTAGCTAAAACGCAGGTTTTGGTTGAGGAGGGTGGAAATCAGTGTAGAAAACGTTCTCATACCAATACCGAACAGTGCACCAAAAAGGCAAAATTTGACGATATGAGTGCAAGTGAAAAGAAATCGAATTTCTCCATGTTGAATTCAAATTCAAATGGAACCATAAAACTGGCATCGTCTTCTATGAATAAGCCTGGGGCGACAACGAAGAAGCTGGTTATAAAAAACTTTAAAAGTATGTTTACGGTTTATCTACCAATTATTCTATCATAACCTTTAAGACATCTGCTAAATTTTGTTTGTATTGCAGGTAAACCAAACCTTCCAGAAAATTATCAAGAGACGACATGGAGCAAATTACGTGAAGCTGTTATTGCAATACAGACATCGAAAGCTATAGCCTATTCATTGGAAGAACTTTACCAAGCAGTAGAAAATATGTGTAGTCATAAGGTAAATAGGCGTAAAACATTATACTATGTAAAAAAAATATAGTTACAATATTGAATTAAGGTTTAAAAATTGTCCATTATTCAATGTGATCTGTATTGTGCAGCAATTAGATTTTTCTTATGAACCACAAACAAATAAAATTAACAACCATGTGACATCATTTTTACTTCACTTTCTTCTCAAGCAGGCCAGTTAAATTTTTTGCAGTGGCAAAACCATCTTTGTAACTCTACTATTTTATATAATGAAGTAAGAAATTTTAATATAATTTTAGATTAATATAATTAGAAATTATATTAATCTAAAATTAAATTTCTTAATGGCATAACTTGTTAAAATTTTTGGCCACACATCAAAACATTGTTATAAGTTAAAATTGAAGGTGCTTGCATTAACATATTAATGTCATTGGAATGACGTTAGAACCTATTACAGGTCACCTTAATGTAGATATGAAGATAATTATTTATGACTATAAATTTTCTTTTTATTAAGCAGATATTTATGTAGTTTTATAATATCTTCAAGTATATTAAAAAAATGACCCTGTCACACTTTAAGTATAGCATAATTTCTATTCCTTGTAAAATAAAATTGTCAATGACTATTTATTAATATGATTAAAATTTTACTTAGCTATTTAATATTCACATTATATACTTGGAATAAAACATTGATAGTATCACAAATTTTACTATTATGAAGACATTGCTGAAGAATTACTAAAAAATAATTATTTATGTAAACTACAGCTCTTCATATCTTATTAACTTATAATATTATTTCAGATGGCTTCACAGCTATATGTCAATCTAACAAACCTAGTTGAAGGACATGTGAAATCTAACATAGAACAATTTCTCTCGGAGAGCATGGATCGTCAAGTGTTCTTGAAGCGTATGGATGATTGCTGGCGGGCACACTGCCGCCAAATGATCATGATACGCAGCATATTTCTATATCTTGACCGCACATATGTGCTACAAAACCCTAGTATACATTCTATATGGTGAGATGAAGACATGATAATTGAATAAATAATTATTGATAACATTTACATTTTAAAGACTTAATAAACTTCAATTTACAGATGATAACTTGTCAAATGCGAAGTTCTCAATAAGGTACTGGTCATGAATTATTTGGGATCTGATATTGAAACCTTTTATTTTAGGGATATGGGATTGGACCTCTTTCGCCACCACATAGCTATGAACACATTGATTCAAACAAGAACCGTGGATGGGCTACTGCTTTTGATAGAACGGGAGCGGGGTGGAGATGCTGTAGATATTTCTTTACTTAAGAGCCTGCTAAGAATGCTATCTGATCTACAAATATATCAGGATGCATTTGAACATAAGTATGTTTATAGTATATACTTTTGCAGAATGATAGTTTTAAAATTTTACATGGTAAGACATATCTTCTCCACCTTAAAAATGCGGAATAAAATTAAAATATTATCAGGCTTTAAATGAATAATTACACAGTTAATAAAACACTATATTCCAAATTATATAAATATTTTGCAATTTTTTTAGATTCCTTCAAGCAACAGAACGTCTGTACGCTGCAGAAGGTCAGAGGCTCATGAGGGAACTTCCTGTGCCAGAGTATCTTGCTCACGTCGAAAAACGTTTACGAGAAGAAAATGAACGGCTTTTACATTACCTGGACCCATGTACTAAGTAAGTTACTTAAGATTATTGTTTCAAATTATAGAAAAAAAATCACTTCATCAATGGTTTTTTCATTACTTTCATTTTACCTTCAGGTGGCAGTTAATTCATACAGTAGAAAGGCAATTGCTTAGTGAACACCTCAAGGGCATATTAAGCAAAGGCTTAGAGACACTAATGGACGGACCACGGTTGAATGACTTGACTACGTTATATAATCTCTTCAGTAGAGTCAAAGATGGGTTGAATGAATTGTGTAACCATTTCAATGCATATATTAAGGTTAGAATCTATCTCAAAATAATAGCTGACATTTGGAAAATAAATGAAGAAATTTTTCAATTTAGAAAAAAAATTACCTTTAATATTAAACTGTTAATATTATTTTACAGAAAAAAGGTCGTACGATAGTTATAGAACCAGAGCGAGATAAGACTATGGTAGCTGAATTGCTAGATTTTAAGGAACAGCTAGATAACATCGTCAATAGCTGTTTCCAGCGAAATGACCGCTTCCTTTATTCTATGAGAGAAGCCTTCGAGTTCTTCATAAACCAACGGCAGAATAAGCCTGCCGAACTAATTGGTAATTTGCAAAAACTTGAATTGATTATTGATTAAGTAAAAATCTCTGTATATAAATATCAATAAAATTATACTTTCAGCAAAATTTGTTGATTTGAAGCTTCGCGCTGGCAATAAAGAAGCTACGGAAGAAGAGCTAGAACGTTTGCTTGATAAAATCATGGTCTTGTTTCGTTTCATCCACGGCAAGGATGTCTTTGAAGCATTCTATAAGAAGGACCTCGCCAAGCGCTTGCTGGTTGGAAAGTCTGCTTCGGTTGACGCTGAAAAGTCTATGTTGAGTAAACTGAAACAGGAATGTGGTGGAGGCTTTACCTGCAAACTTGAAGGCATGTTTAAAGACATGGAACTATCTAAAGATATCAATGTGACTTACAAACAGGTATAGAACAGTTGCTTATAATGTACGCATATATAAGAAATCTGACCAGTCATATAATAAACCATATTAACTTTTAAAATAAAAGCTAGGTTACTCCTAGCAAAATTAGCTATCTGCTAGCGAAAGTACCGTAAGAGTCTATCCGTTCCGGACTTTAGCTAGTACAAAAAAAACACACATACAGAAAAGAATTTGATAAATTATGTTTTTATTATAAATCAGTACTCAGAATTTATATTCATTTGCAAAATAGATGGTAGTTAATATAACAAACAGACATTTAAATTGATTTGTATGTTTGATAAACATAGTGAAAATAATTATTATTTAAGACCTTTAAGCAAAAATAAGATGCTTGATACTGGAGTTCAATTATTACTATATTATTTTCAGCATCTGGCGGCGACTCAGGAAGCAGGTGGCCTGGAGCTATCTGTATACATACTAACAATGGGATTTTGGCCAACTTATCCCCCTGTTGACGTACGTCTTCCCGCAGAACTCACCCGACATCAAGAACACTTCGCCAAATTCTACTTAGCCAAACACTCCGGGAGGAAGCTGCAGTGGCAACCCACGCTTGGTCATTGTGTTCTACGAGCCCATTTTCCACAGGTGTTTTTAAAATTGTTGAAATCATTGCAAATAGAAGATTTTTCAATGTTTTAAATCAACTTAGTTAAAATTATAGATCTCTGTTGTACCCTTGCTCGTAAAAAATTTTGTTAGTCATAAGTATATAACAATCATAAAAAGTTTATGAATTCTTGATGGACATACTTGTTCATCTGTTAGATCCCCTTTCTTAAATCCCATTTCATTGTGCAATATAAATGAGCAAAATAAGTAGATTGTTTATTATATTTCTGCTTTGGATTTGCAATTTCTATAGTAAGTTAAAATTGACGACTTTCAGGGTAATAAGGAATTACAGGTATCACTATTCCAAGCACTAGTTCTTCTTCTATTCAATGATGGAGATAACCTCTCTTTCGAAGATATCAAAGCTGGAACTAATATTGAGGTATGTCCATAATTAACAGGAAATGCCAAGTATCAGGATTTTTTTTATATTATAAGAAAGCTTACAAGCAATCATATGATAAACGTGTAACTTGTTCATGTACTTGGTTTGAATCAAAAGATCTAGATTCTTTGACAGTGTTCAACTATAACTTGCGAATTCATTCATATTTTAAAATATGGCGATGACTTTGGTTTTTTCGTACATGAGTTTGAACTAGTGAATTCTAATAAATAAATTTCTAGGAAGGAGAGCTTCGTCGCACGCTACAATCATTGGCTTGTGGTAAGGCGAGAGTTGTGTCTAAGAGTCCTCGTGGACGAGAAGTCGCCGACACGGACACCTTCGCTTTCAACGGTGACTTCACTAACAAATTATTCCGCATAAAGATCAACCAGATACAGATGAAGGAGACGGTGAGACAATGCAACTAATGCAGTTATTTTAAAATCATTATAACTACGATTGGTTAACCCTATACATATATCGGAATAATATAAAGTTTTGATTCAAGAAATTATTTCACAATCAATCCACAAGCTTTTCCAGTATATAAATTCAAATGAGATATAGATAGATCTAGATGTATATAAGCAAGACAAATGTGTAGTTATCGTAGTTATTATTTAAGGATTTCTTAATTGTTTTACAAAGTTTCACAACCAATTATCATAATAACGAATTTTGGCAATTTACTAATCTTCGATTCTATGATAGTGGTATGAGAATATTCATAATACGAAAAACAGTATTTTTTTTTATTAAATGATTTCAGAGCGAAGAGCAAAAGGCGACTGAGGAAAGAGTATTCCAAGACCGACAGTATCAGATCGACGCAGCGATTGTACGCGTCATGAAGATGCGTAAAGCACTTTCACACAATCTGCTTATTTCCGAGCTTTATAATCAACTTAAGTTCCCCGTCAAGGTAAACCCCATTTATAATATTGGTAAAGATATAGTATAATTATGATTTAATTTGGTGTAGGGACTGCGAGTAACATTTAAATAAGTAATTTGTTGTATTTGATGAAATATTAAAGCCGTGAACATGTGTTAAGTTCTTTTAACAACAGTAAGGATGAAAATATACTAAGTTTTACTAATTTCAGCCGGCAGACCTCAAGAAGCGTATAGAATCGCTCATTGACAGAGACTATATGGAGCGCGATAAGGACAATCCCAACCAGTACAATTATGTCGCGTAATATCTATATATAAAAAGACTTTGCCCATTGTCGACTACCCTCATTGTAGCGGATGAAAAACTTTGATATACAAATAACTGTTTTATGCCTGATAATTATCCAATTAACAAAAATTATCTCTGAAAGCCATTTTTATTATATTTTTTTGTGTAAGAAAAAATTGTCTTGCACATTGATTATATCTTACTTTATGATATTTATTTTACGAATAGTAGCGAGCGCGCTAGAATATACTGATATACTTAAGACAACTTGTTTATTATTGTGTGATCCAGTGTCTTTCGTA
>JAOSYY010000016.1:945906-958390 GCA_025727935.1 Hebomoia glaucippe
TCAAATATCTAAAAGCTAGAGATCATCGCCATTTATTTACATCTTATTATATAAACAGAGGGATGACAAATAAAACTATGTATTTATAATTTATTCGTTTTATTTTTCACCTTCAAATATAATCTCAATCTATAACAAAAAAATACCAAAAGAAAATGTTATATGTACACGATAAAAAAACTTAGTAAATTCTAATACGAAATCTGTAAAGTGAACGTACTTTCATAAAACAAGGACACATGTAAGTTTTATTTAAATAATAAAACCGATTCTGTTTTCAATCGTATATATGGTTTATTCTGAATGTAGTGTATGTGCAAATTGTATAACTACAATGATAGTTATATACATTACATCGTCTTGGGCCTACAGTGTGGTCGGGCGCATTCAACATATAATATAAATTCAAAAATAGGCAAGAAAAAGAAGACTGAGAAGTTCTCTATTTAGTTTATCTCATAGCTTTCTATATTATTTTAAAATAGTATAATACATATTCGAAGGATTTTTATGTCAAACATTTAACGTTAAGAGCTGATTTTTAACATATAAAATTCGCGATATGAGGGAATTGTCAATGTTTATTACAACCTACATCCCATTTGCCAAGTTTGAATCTAGTATTTAGTTACAATTTGAATGACGTGGGTTAAGAGCCTAAAGTATAAAATTCAAAATATTGGCTAAGAAACAACTGCTTTCAATAATTTATTCACATCTTATTACAATGTACTCGGTTTTGGAAGACTGTCAAGAAGAAGGCAATTTTTCTACATACTTCCAGCATAAGTAACCAGCGCATAATACGAATATAACTTTGCTTCTTGATCCTTAACACTAAATACGATGAGATCGACGTGAGGATTTAAAAAAATCTAGATTGCAATGAGAAAGTCTGGTAGTACCAGAAAAAGTTCCGCATGTTATGAGGGACTGAAAAGTAATATAATTTTAAGTCTACGGACTGAAAAACTATAAATGCTCAATTAAACATTTCAAGAATATCATACACAAGGCATTGCCGTATTCAGTGTAAATACAACCCGATGGCATTAAAAGATATTAAATGTTAAGTTTTCGGTGAATAATTTTATTTACTTTATATTATTGAATTGTCCGTTTATTACTATCGGCAACTATTGATCGTATCCTGTAAAACCAGTATGGAAGACTTGTATTTAAAGTCTCTTTTAGCACGTCACTTGTCCAATATCTTAAAGACCCTATCGATATGATCTTTGTGATAGTCCAGTTCATCTGTGAGCGCAGTCGCGAGTGCCCGCGGTGTCATCTCAGTGCCAAGGTACTCTTGCAGTAACACCTATATATAAATGCTCATATGCTACATGAAAAAAATAAAGTCGCTCAGTACCATTAGGATTTGATTTATTTGTGGTTAATAATTGGTAGTGACACTACACTGAAACTTATGTTATAGGTACCCCCTTTTTAAGTTTGAATGAGTTTTTATAATTTTTCAAAAGTTGAAATTCTGCAGTTAAGTAGTTGATAGACAAAAAAATATCAATACTATATAAATAAATAAAGACGTGTGACGATTTTCGTTCATACTGTTGACGGGAACATACTCGAATATTTGTTAACGATTCCAGATTGAGATAAACTTTGGTTTTAGGCTATGAATTGTATGGATTCCCTGGTATAAGCAGTATTGCGTACCTACATTAAATATTGGTTATTAATTGATAGTACCTGCGGTTCGACAGCGCCCCCATGCCGAAGCACAGCGTGTCTAAGACGGTCGCCGGCGCTGCGGTTGAGCGGTCGTACTTCAAAGTTTTGTCGCCACACGCTCCAAGCCAGAGCACGTGATATCAAATACGAGTAGTATTTCGCGCCGTATCCGATCAAGTGGCTGAAGCGGTGTTGCCATGCCTTCGATACCAATCACGATCAAATAAATAGGTTGAAAACGATCCGGTCAAAACAAAGAAAATTATTGTCACTAATTATTACAACAACACTAATATTGGCTTTGTATATAATTAGTATTACCGTATTATCAACGTATGGAAGTCCGTAATACTGCTTCTGAGCGTGCTGAAGCACTTCTGTTGTCGACTGCTGCTGACAAACATCAGCCCCATGATATTGCTGATCCAGTACAGAGTAGAACACCTACAAATATTATGATTTTCAGAACCACAGTTGTCAAATATTCCTTTCAAAATGAACATGCAAAAAAGTATTTTTTTGCATTTTCCCAGCTGTGGTAGGGTCAGTTAACTAAATGTTTAATTGTGTGTATTTTGTATCGTTAAGTACAAAAATGACCTGCAGTTGCATCTCGCTGGCACCGAACAAGTACTTAGAAGCGCAGAGCCTCTGTAGCATATCTTCAGGCATTGGTTCTCGCGTTTGGAAGTGACGCGCAAACCGTCGGACCACCTGATAATTCGTTAAAAAAATACTTATTAAAACTCAGAATATAGGAACTGAAACCCATAATTAAATTTACTTGAATAAGTACACACCTTATTTGACCTAATTTATAAAGTGTACAGTTTCATAAAATAACATCTCTATCTAATATTCATAAAAAATGGTAATCAATTTGATGGATATAATAATAAAACTACTGTTATTTATATAGATGTTTTTAGACATTTCTCTTACTTTTTTGGCAACTTGGTCACAATCAATAAAAATGCATTGGTAAATAGTAGTGAAGATAGATAATAAATAAAAACGTAAATAAAAAAGATACATAATAAAAAAAATACTATATTTTATTAAAACCGTGTTAGAAAATACCTGGGGACTAGAAGCAAAGTACTCGTTGAGCACACTGGGCAATTCCGCGAGATCGGTGGCGCAACGCGTGCCAGCAACATGTTGGTGTCGCGCGCGGCCCAGCATTGAATGCAGCGCGTGTCCCGCCTCATGAAATAAGTTGTCCACCGCACCCGCGCTCAACAGAGCAGGCCCACCGCGGTGACCACCACTAAGAGACAGCATTACCACCACGATTGGGTTCTGGATAAAACGATTTTTGTATTACAATAGAATTTCGTTTAGAATACACACGTTTACGAAAACTTAGGACAGACGTTCGTAAGCTTACCAAAACATAAAACTACTACAAATCAAATCTTTCAGTCCCGAGGAAGTTCTATGTGTGTTTACTCGTATTTTATAATACATTTCGTATAATCTTAAAATCGTACGTCGTATCCTTACTTAGTTTTGGCAAATGAATGATAGTCAACTAGGATACTCCGAAAGTGACTTCTTCCGCTCTTATAAAGTAACAAACTATTAGAAGCCATAAATATATAAAACATAATATTAATAAAAATGAATGCGTAACCTGATAAGTGCCATCAGGCAACAATTTCCCGCCCTGTATGGTGAAGTGGCAATCCTGATGGGGCTTGCCTGCGCGCTCGTACAGATCACAGTAGATGTGTCCCAGTAGACCCTCGCTCTCGTGAACCACGGCCAATTTGTATACATCAGGAGCCCAAGACTCACCTATCGAACATAATCCCATAATATCAAATATTTGATCTTAATGTTTTAGTTTACCACAAATCAATAAAACACAGATAATAATTTATTTATTATAATATATATACCTATAGTCACTAAATTATAAGATTAAGGGGTATTAAAAAATTTCCGTGTTCTATCTGTATTTAGAAACCAAAAAATGGCAAGTGCTACTTTATACTTCACCTGGTAACATTTCCTCCGATTTCAAGCTAATCCCGTATAACTCTTGACAGAGCATATTAAGTCCCTCCATGCAGCCTCCCAGAGAGAAGTAGGGGCTGAAGTCAGTATTAGCCACGTTGAGGAGTTGGGTCTTCGCTTTATGCGTGAAGTATGGAGTATCCCAACACATCAGACCATTCTTAGAGGTTAAATTATAATCAATGGTACTATTTCAAAATTTACAGATAAAAGACATTAAAGTAAAAAACGAACCCAAATACATAACACAACTGGCGTGTACTTACTACAGTGGGAACAATAATTTACAAGCACAATATACGACTAATGAGTAATGACTGATATAATACTTAACTTAAAGATGCAAGATAACATAAAACAATCACAATCACTTGAGATGGGTAATTAACACGCTCCCCTTTATAATATTAATATATTTTTAACTAAGTTTTTTTCTTTGTTTCAATATATGCATAGGTACATACTTTAAAACGACACTAGTAAGACAAGATTTGGGGTTCAAAAGGATTTATCGATTTTAAAAACAGTCATATAATACCTGGTAAGGAGACTCCTGGCGCTTCATCTTTGCCATCGCATCGAAGTCGACATTGGCGCGATCGTGGAGGTTATCCGACAATATATCTAAGAACTCACGCACGTTCGTCGATGTCTCCATTGTACTCGCTTTTATTGCTCTATAGGATTTTTATTTTGATTAATTCTTAAAAATTATTTCCGTAGTAAAGAGGAAAAATTCAATCTTTATTATATTAATTTTGCAAAATCGTAAATAGCGATTTTTTTTTGGTTATCTAGTTTATTTTATTTCAACATGTTTTAACTTTTATAGATATTGTGCTATATATTTTCATTTCTCAAAAAAATACCCTACTGGTACATTCAGCAAAAGTACCAAAACAATAAATAAAATCGGGAATTTTGTAATCACTTATTATCAGGTGATCCGAATGCTTGTGTTACCGTATAATATATTATATAAAAATATAGTCTTACAAGTACATGTATAAATTCAGTGAGAAGCGAACCTGTCTGCATAACTGTTAAACCCGCATAGCTCAGCCAAACGATGTCTTGCTTGCAACGTTGCACTGAGCAGCTGTTCCTGTCTGATGTCTGGAGCTAGATATAACCTATACGCAGCTTCTCTAGCGGCCGTTTCGGCACATTCAGCATATACGCCACTTACAATGACGTTATCACCTTCCGAGCTGAAACTATAGAAGAAATAAGAAATATAGTATTTATGAGTATATACATCTCATTGCAAAATTTATATATTTTCAAGACAAAAAATAAGTATTTTCAAATAAAATTCTAATAATTCCTGTAAGATTTCACTTAAAATATATATTCAAGATTTTGTAAAAAAATAGTGATCCTATTTGTCACGCAAATAAATATTATAATCAGACAGATTTATTCTGCCATTGTTTAATTTTTATAGGTATATCCAATTAATTATTAAGGTGTGCAAAGAATTATCCACGTTTTTTGTTAATAATTACAAAATCATGTTTAAAATCATTAAATAAGACTTACAATTGTCTTACATTCTGTGGTACAACCGATCTGGGCACTCTTCTCGGCTTTGCCGCACCAGCCATAAACTGTTGCCCCGTTTGCAGAATCAAATCATTTAAAGCAACTACCTCGCGCCTTTTATTCTCTTCTAATTGTATACCACTTTGCTCAAAATCAAACAAAAATAATTCTGCTAAGTGTTTATCTCCGGACGTCCCATTCTTCACAGAGTTGCGTAATGCTTCATATAAACCTTTGTGGGTGTTTAATCTAAAAAGGTGATGCACTAATTTTAGAAAAATATATCTTTTTAGAATTATAAGAAGATATAAGCTAATAACTTTTTGTTTTAAAAACCACTAAATAAATTACTACAACTCCAGATTACACATATACAAAGATTACAGGTCTAATTTATTAAAAGAATTGTCTTCTAAATAAATCTATATGTAATATAATCTATCATCTATAAAAAACTAAAAATAATTAAATATTATTTGCTCACTTTTCAACAACTCCACTAACGCTAATACAAGCATCCTCTGCAGCACTAGCAAAATGGGTTTGAGGGTGGGCTATTCTAACAAACTCTGCAAGATCAGCTACTTTACATAAAGTATCTGAAAGCTCATCAAATATTTCCACCATAGGCCTTGTGGGATTTGATGTAGCTTCTTCTATTAGACGGTCTGTAGCTGCAATTGCTTGTTCTTTTAAGGTGTAAAAACCCTCAAAGCTTATCAATTCAGGTTTGTTGAAAAGACCCTACAAAGCAATAGATATATTATTAAGTGATACTTTCAGATTGCTTATATCTAAATAGTTTATGTTATTAATTTTCCAGAGCCTATAATGATTAATTGATATAAAATAATGTTATGTCAACGGAAGAGAAAGAACTTACAGTTCTTTCTCTTAGTGAGTCAAATATAGGTCTATGTGTAGGCCTTGTGTTAAAAGCTGTGGCTAATGGTGACCAGGTACTGACTCCCCGTCGGCTAGCTATCCATACTGGCCTTATTCGCTTCATCATATAATCTAGAAATAATCACATTTTATGTTTTCAATTATTTAATGTACATAAAAAGTATAGCAACCAAGAAAGGTATTGCAAGTAACGGAATAGAGAGGAAACTCGTTTAAGCTAAACATGCACTATGTTAAAAGACTGGCTGTTTTATATGTTGTTCAAGATGTTTTCCAATACTATATGTATTTTTCTAAATTAGAGTAGCACTTTTAAAAAAGAATATAAAAAATAAATAAAATCATCATCGAACTGTAATGTATACTTTAATATATTATTATAATATTAACAATTTTGTGTATTCTAAATTTTTGAATATGCTGTAATAGTTATTCTTCGTTTTCTTGAAACTATTATTAACTAACTTACTAAAATTATATACGAAATTTAATCATAATGAAAGTATCTGTAAAAGTAAGAGGTCAAAGGACTTTGTTTACATTGTTACTTTTAAAATGATACGAACCTGTCTTCAACTTAAGATAATTTAGGTAAAAGTTATACAAGAAATTAATCGATTAAACGTTTGATCTCATGTACTTAAGTAAATAATGATTTTACAATGTATTTTTTTCTTCTTCCTTAGACATTAAATCCTGGCTTATAGACTGAATCTCACAGGAGCTGTGAAATTGTGAAATGTGCAACATTAATTCATTCCAATTTCCATTAGTCTATTACAATGTTATTGTCAGACTGTCGATGTGACTTTTAAGTTTTTAACATTGATTTTATCTATATAATTAATATACAGATAAAATCAACCTATATCACATTACAGTTTAGTTTTAAGTTTAATCTACTTTTAAGATTGTTTCATTATTATGTTGCGTCTACCCAACTGTGTAGTATAGGCTGCAATGTACTATAGTGTTTCCGATTTAATAAATTTGCTAGTTATCTTATGTTATCAATATTACTAATTTAATAATATCCTTTTCTTGGTACTCTTTGTTGTCAATGTCTAATTGTCGACAGTCTTATGTCACTGTCACGTTAGTCGAAACTTCGAAAGCCTATTCGTATTTCAATATTTATCGCAAACAAAATTTAAAATTCTATTAAAATAGAAGTCATGAATTTATTAATTAGCATATAATAAACTACATTTGTGTGGGATAATAAAATGATTGTCTGAGGTTCCGTGCCCCTTAACTTAAAGTTAACTATACAATGGTAATTATAGTCATTGTTCTATTATATTCTTAATATTACATTTTTTTTGTTTATTTATAATTAATAGCGCATTATATTTGATAGTCGTCTCCGTTGTCGCTGCCTGCTCGCCAATCTAACGGTGACTCTAAGAAGACTACTCCAATATCTAACATCGTTACTCGAAATGGAGCGAGAAAAGCTAAAATACAAACACGTGCACGAACGGCTGGAACTGCAAAAGTACGCTGAGTAAAAATTTTGTCTATAACCAAATTATTTTTAATGTATAAGATAACAAGTACATATTTACATCTATCTCTATGTAATAAAATTCTTGAAGTACATACATTCAGCTGGTGTAGCACTGTAACACTTATGTATTTATTTTATAAACATAGTATATGTATATATTTATAAAATAGAATATATTATTGTGAATGTGTTATATAAAAGTTCTAGACATAGATTAAGTCCTAATGTAGTAATGAAGTCTGATCTGAATGTAGGTATACCTAATAGATAACAAATACTATAATTAGAAATAAATATGTGATTAAAAGATATTTTTTCTAAAATGCTGAAAATCATTGAAAAGTATTAAAATAGTATTTTGGTTAATAATGCGACTTATAAGTTGACTACATTATGTAATGTATTCTGTCATTATTTCAATTTCTATTACTTACAAATTCTTTTAAATAGAAAACTATAAGTGCTATGTATTGGTAATTGGAAGTGAATCTTATTATTAATTAAAATTTTCTACAATGTTCACTAATTCTAGAGATTACACAAGTTAAGTTTATCATTTTCAAATTGTAGCCTCTCATGTAATCCTTTACATGTGTGCATGTTTTTTTTATCCTTAAGAAAACATCAATAAAATTTTTCTTTTTATACAAGGTTGATAAGTCTAAACTGCGTTGTAAGAAAACTCACATATTGACAGAGCTGTTATCTCAGTGGTATAATTATACATTTTATCTTGTCTCAGCCATCGGCATCTGTAGTTACAGCAAAACGGAAAGCACATCAAAAGAAAAAAACTACATTGGAAACTGTATTGAGGGATCATTACCAAATTGTAAGAATTTTTTATTTATTTAATAACTCAGCCATTGGTTGTTAAAAAAACACTTTCCAACAATAACATGGCAATATGAATTATAAGTATTATAACTTATATGTATACGAAATTATTTTTGAAACTTTATCTAATCTTTTGTATATCATGTTATGCATAACCTTGTGTGTCGTAAAATTTACATAAAGGTACATTAAAATCAATAGCAACAATAAACAAGTTCAAAAATAATCAATAATATTGAGTGTATTGTAACATTATCTAACATCCACCATTTTAAAATATCTAGACAATGGAGTCGAAAACAAAAGTGAAAGGTCCAACGGGATTCATAACAGATCCTCGTATGGTTGAACATAAATGTCTATGGGACGAGAATTATCCAGAAAATCCTAAAAGGCTCATCAGCATTATTGACAGGTAAAAACTTTGTTTATTAGTATTATCCTCATTCAACTCAATTAATGCAATGTCATATCTGAGATATTTATAGTTATTCTTTTCCATAATTTGGAATACTGTTTTATTAAATAAAAAATATTTTACAGATGTCATGAATTAAAGTTGATAGAACAATGTGTAGAGATACATTCTCGGGCGGCGTCGAAAGAAGAGATTTTACAGTTACATGATATATCTGTTTATGATATGATGGTAAAAACTCATTGTAACAATGACATTGAATATTTGGAAGAAGTATCTTCATATTATGACGCTGTTTATTTGCATCCCGTAAGTTGATTACATAATCCTTATAATTTTTTTATTTAGTACTATGTACACGCAATAGTAATCAATAAAAATGCATATGTTTTAACTATATTAAGAATTTCATCTCCGACTGGCACTCGTATCTATAAATATGAAGTAATTTTGGTCCCTTCCAATATTAAAACAAAACCATTTAATTATCTCTCTCATTCGTTTAATTACCAATTTAAAGCTATATACATACATACATACATACATTTAAACCTTCGCGTTTATAATATTAAGTAGGAAATATGATATCTAATGTGCCTGATGCAACGTTTATCAATAACTAAGCATCTTACATAAAAAGAGTTTTTAAATATTTTCCTGTTTGAAGGTATTTAATTATTAAGCGATTATTGTATCTACGAGAAACTATCTCCATGCAACTGAGGCTTAATAGTCGTTTGTAGATAAATAGTCGTTGATCGTTTGTCATCAGAGTACCCACGAGCTAGCATTACTAGCGGCTGGCTCGACTATAGAGCTGGTGGAGCGAGTGATCAAAGGTGATGTTCAGAACGGGGCGGCATTTATACGTCCACCTGGACATCACGCAATGCGCGCAGAACCTTGCGGCTACTGCATATACAACAATGTAGCTCTGGCGGCAAAACACGCTCTACAACAACACAATGTAGACAGGTAATTTTACCAGACTTCCTGTCCTGCGTCTCCAAAGTACTAAAGCTTTGCTGTCAGTATCTAGTATTTATTCCTGTCTTTTGCCAAACGAAAACATAAGAGTTTAGCGGCAGTAACTATACCCGCCCATTCTCAAGTATTTCGAAGCCACAACTTTACTGTGGCTAACGTCTCTCTGATCAGCTACTTTCCCCGATATACTGAGACGTAGCATCTTGTATCTGCTGTATCAGACTGCAGGGAGTTATTAAGGAATTTCCTTCGTTATTCATGTAATAAGTAGACGTAAGGTTTTGATGGAATTTTCCGGTCGGTAGAAATATTATCAGGTTGGTTTTTAATTTCAAGTGTATTTTTATTATATCGAAATTTACGATTTTCAGAATATTGATAGTAGACTGGGATGTGCATCATGGTCAGGCTACTCAGCAAATGTTTTATGATGATCCAAGGTAAAAACGAGATCTTTTAAGAAAATTATATACATATATAGATTAGCAAGAATCAATGTAGACCTATTCTACTACACGACATATGTATATTTTAATCTCTTATAAGTCAGTACAATTTTTTAATTTATATGAGTAGCATACATACAAACTTTTTGCTTTATATTACACATTTATAGTATTAGTGGAATTATCTAAAAAAGCAAAATAAAAAAATAATATCATAAATTAAATCATAATAATAATATTATATATATTTATACTATTTTTATTTTTGTATTTACGTTTTATATTTATATTATAAACACTTAATTGAGAAATTAGATATATTAGGGAATATCATATATAATAAAGACATAAAATAATTATATATTTTTGTTCCGCTTCTACTAGATGCCGAGATATTCACTCTAAAATGATCTAGTAAAAAAGCGTACTATAAAAAAAGAAATTGTTATATTTTATCTGTCCTTCCAGGGTGGTATATTTCTCGATACACCGCTACGAGCATGGAGCATTCTGGCCTAACCTACGCCAGTCCAATTACGATTATATCGGCGTCGGTGCAGGCGTTGGATTTAACTTTAACGTACCCCTCAATACTACCGGAATGAAAGACGCGGATTATCTCGCTATATGGTATCAGTTGCTTCTGCCTATGGCTTTTGAGGTAAGATATTTGACAGTCAATAGAAGTTTCCATAAATCCTGGGATTTTTTTACCGACCATGTAACTCCAGGAGACAATAAATGGGATAAAAGACCTTGGAGTCTAAAACTTAGTTCCATCAAGTACAGGCATGGGTAATACCGAATTTTGCTAGATTGCTATAGTATGATATTTAAATATTGTCTAGTTTTAATTTCTTTTTATTTTGTATCTCTTTTAGTTTGTAAATAATATATATGTGTATGTATCCCATGGGTCCCAGGAACGCCTGGGTCGATTACTATAACATTTTCAAGGAATCTTAAGATTATCTCACATGGTGGTCTTATAAAATTAACTACATATACCTTTTTTTAAATATTCAGTCAGGACTCAGAGACGAAATTTTGTATAGTAATTTTATCTAGTTTAGATTTATCTAAATTTTAAATGGTGTTTGAATACATTTGAATCCTCAGAATATTATTTCTATAAATCGCAGTACAAACCGGAGCTCATTCTGATATCGGCGGGCTTCGACGCTGCGATTGGTTGTCCGGAGGTACGATTTCTGTCCCCGTACTTGTATCCCATTATAACGATCTTTTTCAGTTTGCACCGCAACTGTTGATCGTGTCAGCGGGTTATGACTCGTCCTTGGGCGATAGTAAAGTAAGCACTATTTTTAAATTCGATCTCCAACTTAGAAGAGGCAGCCAATTATAGTATTACACGTAAACATATATAAATTTCATTGTAAAAATCTTTATATTTGATTTGGACAGATATCTATTAACCTATTATAACTTTAAATGATGTCTCACCCGCCATAAAAATATTTTTGTTGCTATTGAATTTTAATTCTGAGCATTCAGAAATTTTAAACTAATCTTATTTATACATATAATGTGAATTCAACAATGTCAGATTTTAATGATACAAGTTAAATAAAGACTACGTAGAATTTTCGTAATAAATTATGTCATTTATTACAAAAATGTATAAGAAGATTGCGTGTGTAATAAGTTTCGGTATTGAAATATTTAATACTCTCGTAAATACAAAGCAATATCTTTACTAATATGCGAACGTTTGTATAATGGATGTTCCATACTTTCTCTCCAAATCGACTAAATGTATTTTACTGAAACTTTATAAAAACGTGCCTCATACATATAGTGAAGTCATAAACTATAATTTATAAAGATATTTTTGATACGGTTCAAACCAAGGGGCATCGTGAGTTATATATAAATTAAGAGAAATTAATTTAAATATAATGCTTATATAGGGTGAGATGCAAGTGACACCGGCATGTTACGCGACGCTGACACATTTGCTCATGGGCGTTTGCCCGCGGGTATGCGTTGTTTTGGAGGGAGGCTACTGCCTCACGTCGTTGGCGGAGGGGGCCGCACTCACATTGCGCACACTATTAGGGCACCCACCACCCATGGGCGAACTTCTCACCGAACCAA